>MJUU01051577.1:21504-51468 GCA_002080025.1 Modiolus philippinarum | reverse complement strand
TGGTTTCAGAGGAGAAGATGAAATGTGAAAAGTTTAACGGACGACCGACGCCAAGTGATGGCAATAGCTAACACTGATCCTTTGGGTCAGGTAAGCTAAATCAGCACTGACATTTCGTCAGGTGACCGATATAGGCTTAGTCTCTGAGCCTCCAATTTATTGAATCCAACCACAATAAACAATTTTTGTAAAGAACCCTCTCTATGGCATTCTAGTACAGTTAAATTTAATCTGCACGAATAGTTTCAGATTCTATGATAAAACAATGTTATCCAATATTAAAATATATAATGCGTTGGCAGTCATGTTTTTTTCCTTAAGATTAGAATGAAATGAGCCATATTTGTAAAGGACCTTTCATGGGTAATTCCTGTAAACTTAGGTCAAATTTCCTTTAGGGGTTTCAGACAAAATGATCAAATATGAATTTTCTATAGGGTCAATGTTAAACACTATGTTCCGTGCTGACAGGCATGCTATTTGTCGCTTTAGAATGAAACTAGAGACTCTGACTGAGCCTGTATTGATAACCTGAACAAAATGCCCTAAGCCATGCCAATGGTGATGACCAAAAATGATATTTTTAGAAAAGGTTCTAATGTTAAGTTCTCCACTGGCAGCTATAATTTTCTCATGTCCAATTGAAATTAGTAATTTTTTAATGATCGTCCATTATAACAATACAGTAAATCAAATTTGCACCCTTAGTTTCAGAGTATAATTAAGTGAAATGATAATCTTCAAATAGCGTCAAATGTTAAACTATATTCAGTACTGGAAGCCATTTTTTTCATCCTATTGGAACGAAGTGAGTAATCCTTGTGAAGGACCTTACATACATCATTACTGTTAAGTTTGGTTGAATTTGCTCCAGTTGTTTTAGAGAAGATAACTAGAAAATGGTGATCTGCTGATCACAAAAGATACCCCCGCCCAAAGGCAATCCTACAAGTTAAAGGAATTTTCTCATAAATCTAACTGAAGTTATCATATGGAAACTATAAATTACAGATTTTGTCTAAATCAAGGGTAATAACTCTGGAAAGCATAATACGATCACCGTCAAAACCAAACTTGGACTGTATTTTATAAATAGTAACCTTGTCCCAAAATATTAAAATTGTCTCTAAAAGCAAACTGGGATTATCATCCGGAAACCATAAAATTTACAGACTTTGCCTACATCAAGGGTAATAACGCCAAATCCGATAACAGTCAAAATTGAACTTGACCTGTATTTTATGAATAGGAACATTGTTCCAAAATATAAAACCTTTCCTTCAAAGAAAACTCAAGTTATCATCTGGAAACCATAAAATTAACAAATTTTGTCTAATTCAAGGGCAATAACTCTGAAATGAAAAATCTTATCTCGGTCAAAATCGAACTTCACCTGTATTTTATAAATAGGAACATTATCTCAAAATATTAAAACTTTCCTTCAAAGCAAACTCAAGTTATCATCCGGAAACCAGAAAATTTACAGATTTTGTCTAAATCAAGGGCCATAAATCTGAACCGCAAAATCCGATCTCGATCTACATCGAACTTGACATGTATTTTATCAATAGAAACATTATCATAAAATATTAAAACTTTCCTTCAAAGCAAACTCAAGTTATCATCTGGAAACGAAAGTGTGACGGACGGACAGACGAACGGAAAGATGGATGGACGAAAAGACAGACGGACGGACAAGGGGAATCCTATATACCCCCATCTTTTAAGGCGAGGGTATAAAAATGTGATTTTGCAAATAGGTTCAAATGCTAAACCTAAGTTCTGCAATGGTCGACATCGATTCTTGTCAATTTGGAACAAAATATATGTAGTTTTGGTCAAGGACCTTCCATAAAACATTCATGCAAAGTTTGGTTCCTTTCGCTTCTGTAGTTTCAGAAGAGAAGACGAAAATGTCGTTTTCCCATAGGGTCCAATGTTAACCCTAAGTTTGGGGCTTTTGTCAGATCGGAACAAAATGAGCATTCTTCGTAAAGGACCTTCCATACACCATTCCTATTAAGTTTAGTTCAATTTGCTTCAAAGGTTTCGGAGAAGAGAAATATGTAATTTTCCCATAGGATCCAATGTTAAATTATGCTCTGTGCTGGCAGCCATGTTTTTTGTCGAATCAAAAGAAACAGAGCAATCTTTGTAAAGGACCTTCCATACAACATTCGTGTAAAGTTTGGTTAAATTTGCTTCAATGGTTTCAAAGAAGATGTTGATGGAAATGTAATTTTTCCCATAGGGTCCAATGTTTAACCCAAGTTCTGTGCTGGCGGTCATGCTTTTGTCGGATCTAAACGAAATGAGCAATCTTTGTAAAGGACCTTCCATTCATCATTTATGTAAAGTTTGGTTGAATTTGCTTTATTGGTTTCAGAGTAGAAGATGAAAATGTAAAAGTTTAACGGATGCCAAGTGATGGCAATAGCTCACATTAACCCTCTGGGTCAGGACAGGTGAGCGTATCAGCAATCTTTGTAAATTTGCTTCAAAATTTTCAGAGCAGATGAGAAAAATGATGGTTTTTCCCATAGGGTTCAATGTTAAACTCAGCTCCCATGCTGTTAGCCAGGGTTTTTTTTAATCAGGTCAGAATGAAATGAGCAATCTTTTTAAACACCTTCCATACATCATCCCTTTAAAGTTTGGTTGAATTTGCTTTTGTGGTTTCAGAGGAGAAGATGATAATGTGTTGATATAACTGGGAACAGGCAGATGACAGATGTTAGACGAGGGATGCCAATTGATGGCAAAAGCTGACATTGACCTTTTTGGTCAGATGAGCTAAAAACAGATAAGAATTTGATAAAAATAAGTATTTGCTGTACTATCTAAATGGCAGCATAAAAACACAAAAAGTACATTGGTATTTACAATATTTTATGTATATTATACACATTGATATCACAGACATAAATAACTTAACAATATTGCATACATGTCCACTCTCTCAAATCCTCACACATATATTTACATAATCCAAACACAGAGTCAACATACTAGTATACGATAATTTTCCTCCTACGTCATTAAATTGTCTGAACACAAAATTGTACATCTATATATTTTACATATAAATATTACTCAAAACGTACATTTTTCTACGAATAGTAATATCATAATGATGTACTAAATGCCACATTCATAAGGAGCAAAATCTCATCAGAAGTTAGTTTGGTGATACATCTTCTGAGTTGAATGCCACTTAAGTACATGCAGTAATGCACATGTTGCATATTTGATTCACATCCACATAATATTTTAGCATCATGATAATCTAGATTTTCAGTTAACACCAGAATGTGCTTTTAGCCACTTAGCCCTACGCCCAACACAATTAACATCAGTCTTAGACCTGTAAAAATACTAACTAGCAGTCTTAAACTAGCTAGTAAGAGTCACAAACAAGGCTGGCTAGTTTAAACTTTACCTTTTGAACTAAGAATCTTCTGTTAAGTGCTAGTAAAACTGAGTTCAGGATAGTTACACACAGGACCTTACTACCTCCTATGTGCTAGTGAATAGTAGATTAAAAAGTTTTTGACAAATACTGAATTGTACAGTACTTTACAATTTGATATATACTTTATGATGTTTAACAAATTGTCCACATATAGATTTTAGATTTGTTATATGTCACTGCAGAAAAAATTAAAAATAAATAGCAAAATGCCGAAGTTACTATGAATTTAGTAAATGATGAAATGCTCTAAAGTCAGTGTCAATCACATCTAAACATTTTGCTTGAAAGTACTTTTGTTTGTGAGGATCTAATTTTCATGAATTCCACAGTTCGCTAAAACCAAGAAATTAAGTTCCAGATGAAATGTATTTTGCCCTCGAGTTTTAATGCATGGAATTTGAAACCAGGAATTTAATATTTTACCAGAGGATTTAAGTGCCCACTAAATATTGATATTTCTGAAAACCACGAGAATTGATTTCCACAAATAAAAGTACTTCCACAGTATGTAGGTTTTTATTTCCTCCTACACTTGTTATAAAAGATTTTTTATTAAAAAAAAATATATAATTATTCGCAGAAAAGAAATGAGCTGAGCATATTTGACAATAATCCAAAGTTAACAGTGAATCAAAAATGAAATGAACTGCACAGTAGACAATACTTTATTTATAGCACTAAATTGTAAAAAAAAACTTGTATTATTTGACCTAATTTTAATTGGAAGAATGTGTCAAAAAGCTGGAAAAGCATGATTGTGAATTCATACTGGATTTGAGACCAGTAAAATATAAGCTTTTACATAGAGTAGGAATGTGATAAACACAAAGATCAAAATAAACACTTTTTATACAATTTACTGAAAAAGTAATACTTATTGACATATAAAATGATAATAAATCTAACTGAATGCTGTTGTATAGAATACCTTAATCCAAGTATCAACTGCCTTCACCATTACTAAAGTTCCAGTAGCACATCTAAATAGTACATTTATTATAGCATATCTTGTGTAATTTTAAAATTTCAGAAAACTTGTTAGTGGCTATGGACTAAAAAGGTTTTACATAGTTTTATTAAAGTTATGGGTCCAGTGAAATTATTTCCCTTAAAATTCAATATTATATATAATAATTATTCTGAACAGTTACATTGATGAACTTACTTATGAATATGAATATTTATAAATATGTTCTCAGATGAACATGAATCTTTGTGAATCCTTATCTAATTTTGATCTCCGATTCACAATACAGTGTACTGTATTATTCAAACATAGGATATCAATGATTACAAAGTTTGTCTCGTTATGGCACATGGTCACAGCAACCCAATTCTGCCAGGGTGCTGACCTACCATCCCTGGTGAATGCATACAAAAGAATAGATGATCTTACCATGTACAATTACTGAGATCTGAACTTATACCTAAACTTGAATGTAAGTCGATCATGCAGAAAATATAGGTCAAAGTGACCTAATTTTGTCTAGATGCTGACCTACAAACAAAGATGCATGCACATGCAAGGTTAGATGATCCTACTGTACAGTTACTTAGATCTGAATTCGGACATAAACTTGAATGTAAGTGGATCATGTAGAAAATATAAGTCAAAGAGACATAATTAGGGCCCCGCCACATAGTGGCGGACGCCCTATAGTAATCGCTCTGTCCGTCCGTCCGTCCGTCCGTCCGTAACAAAGTGGTGTCCGGGCTATAACTTTTTTGTCTTTTGAGATAGGCTTTTGATATTTTGCATGTAGATAGATCACTCCAAGACGATGTGTCATGAACAATGATTGGTGACCTTTGACCTTGACCTTTGTCGTCAAAGGCAGATTGATGCTTTCGTACTGACAAGTTGTATCTGGGCTATATCTTTTTTGTCTTATGAGATAGGCTTTTGCATGTAGATAGATCACTTCAAGGCAACCTGTCATGAACAATGATTGGTGACCTTTGACCATTACCTTTGTCTTAAAGGTCAGATTATTGCTCACATTTTGTTGATATCTTGATGATATGATGGTGTCCAAACTTGTGTAGTGTCCACACTTGTACTGTGTCCACACCTGTATTGTGTCCACACACACTTAAATTTGCACTTATATTACAGCGGGGCCCATAGAGATGGCTGCCACATCTCTGATGTCTAGTTTTGCCTAGATGCTGACCTACCCTAAAAGATGCATGCACATGCAAGGTTAGATGATCCTACTATTTACAGTTACTAAGTTCTTAACTCAAATGTATACTTGAATGTAAGTCAACAATGCAGAAAATATAGGTCAAAGTGACCTAATTTTGCCTGGATGCTGACCTATCACCAAATCAAAGAAACATGCATATGCAAGGTTACATCATCCTATCATGTACAGTTACTGAGATACCAATTTGGACCTTAAATTAAATGAAAGCCAATCAAGTGGAAAATATAGTTGAAAGATAACTAATTTTCCTGGGCTGTGAGATAGCCCAAGATGCTTTTGCATGCTAAGTTTTATGACCCTACCCTTCATAGTTACCAAGATATACACCTAAATGTGGATGCGGACTTGGACGAAAAAACATGGACGAGGACGTGGACGCTTTGAGTACTTCATTAGCCCCCTCAACTTCATTGAGACGAACTAAAAATTCTGAATCTGTGATATGCTGTCTTTTCAAGTAAAACAAGATGTGTTTGTGAAACACTACATAAGGTGTCCTATACCTTTTGTGTTATCAAACAACATCAGTTTTAAAGTTTCCGCAGAAAAAAAGTTCATTTTATTTTCAACTATAGACCAATTAGGCCTACTGTGCAATAAAATATAAGTAATCAAGGATTACAAAGTTTGTCTCCTTTTTTGCCTGGATGTTGACTTGTGCCATAGATGAATGCACGTCAGGTTACATGATCCTACCATGTACAGTTACTGATATATGAACGTTGAATTATGCTTCAATGAAAGCTGATTATGTGGAAAATATAGGTCAAAGTGATCTGGATGCTGGACCTACCACACAAGATGCAAGGTCAGATGATTCTATCATGAACAGTTACTGAGATATCAACTTAAGAAGTAAAATTGAATGATAGGCAATCAAGCAGAAAATACAGGTCAACAACACCTAGTTTTCTTGGACACACTGAAATAACCCAAGATGCATCTGTATGCAAAGTTGTATGACCAAATCCTTCTTAGTTACCATGATATATACCTAAATGGGGACACGTACATAGACGAGGACACCTACATGGACGTAGGGGGTACTCCAATAGTCCAACTCAACTTTGTTGAGGCAAATTAGCTAGAGCCTCAGAGACTGAGCCTGAATTGCTCACCTGAAAAAATGCTTCTATGCCATGCATGACCAAAAATGAGGTTTTTTACCAATGGAGTCTAATGTTTAGCTATGTTCTCCATTAACACCCTTTTTTGTCTGATCCTATTGAAACAAGTAATTTTTTGCAAAGGACCTTCCATACATTTAGCTAAATTTGTTTGAATAGTTTCACAAAAGATGATGAAACATACAGAGCTCCAATGTTGAACTATGTTCCGTGCTGGCCGCCATGTTTTATTTGACTGGAACGACATGAGCAATCTCTGTTAAGGACTTTTAGTAAATCATTCCTGTAAAGTTTGGCTGAATTTGCTTCAGTTGTTACAAATGAGAAGATGAAAATGTGATTTTCCTATAAGGTCCAATGTTACCCTATGTTCCGTGCTGGCGGCCATGTTTTTTATCAGAATGGAATGAAATGAGCAATCATTGTTAAGGGCCTTTAGTACATCATTCCTGTAAAGGTTGGTTGAATTTGCTTTAGTGGTTTCAGAGGAGAAGATGAAAATGGGATTTTTTCTTTAGAGTCCAATGTTTAACTATGCTCCGTGCTCACAGCCATGTTTTTATCGGATTGGAACAAAATGAGCAATCCTTGTTAAGGAACTCACGTACATCATTCCTGTAAAGTCTGGTTGAATTTGCTTTTCCCATAGGGTCCCATGTTAAACTATGTTCCGTGCTGGCAGCCATGTTTTTTTATCAGAATGGAAAGAAATAGGCAATCTTTGTAATTCGTCCCTGTAAAGTTTGGATGAATTTGCTTCAGCCCTTTCAGAGGAGAAGATGAAAACGTGATTTTTCCCATAGGGTCTAATGTTCTGTGCTAGCGTCCATTTTTTTATAGGATCAGAATGAAATGAGCAATCTTTGTGAAGGACCTTCCATACATCATTCCAGTAAAGTTTGGTTGAATTTGCTTCAGTGGTTTCGGAGGAGAAGATGAAAAAATGAAAAGTTAATTGACGTACGGACGATGGTCGCCAAGTGATGGCAATAGCTCACACTGACCCTTTGGGTCAGGTGAGCTAAAATATGCCTCACAAGTAGTCTGATTATTGTTGATAATTCTATATATTCAGTTTTTTATCCTTGATGTAATTTTTTTACATCACATTAAAAACTAAGTTCAAATAAAAGGATACAAAATATCTAAGGTTATCGAAAACTTGTAGACTCATATTTAACTCATATTAACATCTAACAAACTCACATGTATATCTAACCATTAAAAACTTTAAAAACTAATTTGCAGCTCACAATATTCATAATAAATACAATAAAACATCTGAATTAAATCACACTTCACTTATTACACGTAATATCAAATCAACAAGCTTATTCTCTTATCCGACATGACACCACAGTACTGTATGGACCAATCAGATCATCATATTTTAATCTTCTAAGCCAATATAGCGCAGTGAAGCTATCAGTGTTTACCTATATAATCTATGTAAAAAATTGATTTCAAATTGCAGTATCTTTATTGTTACAATAACTATGATATAGAAATAGGATATGATATTAATATTGATGTTTCAAATTATGTTCCAAGTTTCATTAATATATCTTGAAATATGAATAAATAAATCAAAGCTAAAGTTACATAGATATATAGTAAAATATTGAATGGTTAACCTCGTGATTACATATAGTTGTTGGGTGTCAAGATAAGAGAATAAGTCATATCCTTTCGGTAAGAATACTATGGTAATTGGATGGGTTTTCGGTAAGACTAGTTCCAGCACTGTACAGCACCGTATATTTTTACACCTATACAATGATGTTTTATAAGTCCACATAAATTGCGCATTGTCACAATTTTATCACGACAGATAATGAGTGCACTGAACTTGGTAACTGTTGATAAATTATAATGGAGTTGACTGGTGATCAATGAGTACTGTCCAGAAAAAATCAGGAAATTCGAAAAGAGTTTAATCGTTTTTAAACATCCATAAGAACATAAGAACATGTATAAATGTCATTTTTAATATTCAAAAAGCCAAATAAAATATGTTTGGCAATTACTGTAAATTTAAAAGCTAATGTGATCAGAATGCCCTTTGTTTCATTCACCACTTCATTTAGAGTAACTGTTCTGAAAGTCCATTTTCCAAGTTTGCCTTTACTTTTAGTATACCTCTAATTACACAAATTGTTAAATTACTGTATAATTATGTAAAAACTTGGCTGGACAGATATATAATGAGGTTTTTCTATTTATCTGATTCGCTGTTATCTTGGTCTAAGATTCTAATTTTTATCGTTGCCAAACTTAAAAATCACCAGTTGTAAATTGATCATAGTTCGAAATAACAGGCCTGCCTGATTTAAAGCTTATTTTGTACAATTCAGGCTAAAATTACCAAAAATTAACATAAAAAATATAGCAACAATTTTGAAATTTTGCTTCAAGACAGGCTTAAATTTGGGGTAAGTTACCAGTGTAACTAACCAAAAATTAACATAAACAATATAGCAACAATTTTGAAATTTTGCTTCAGGACAGGCTAAAATTTGGGTTAAGTTACCAGTGTAACAAAGGGGATAACAGGAAACATCTGCAATGGCCTGAATTGATGCATTGCAATTCTACAAAACAATGTTTCATTTAATCATTCCATTGTGTGACCAGATCTCACCAAGCACAGTACTATTACTTACATTAATTAAGTGGATCAAATCATAAAATTTACAATTTTCCTTTTGAAACTAGAACATTGACAGAAAATTGAATCTCTGCTGTTTAACAATCTTAAGGACAAACATTCACAATAATGGCAAAGTGACCAACTGGACCCCTGACAAATGTAAACTGAATTCAGCAGCCCACTACTATACTGTTAACCAAAATTGCAGGATATTTCAGTAGCAACCTGGGCCACTGGTTTTAAATTTTTAGTAGCCCAGGTCAAATTCAAGGGGCTTTGAGCTACTAGCCACCTGGTAATTTGCATCACTGAATCTGTTGTAAACACCCAGTTATGGTGAGGTCTGGTCACTTTCTAGTTGAGCTAGCAAACCTGCATCAAACTTGTGACAAATTTATTTTACTGAATGAGGACAGATATCTAATAACAATACATCAATAATCTTCAGCCCATGGATTTTCTTCTAAATATGTATCTATAACTTCTTTCATGGCTAAGTTTGGTATTAACTGGTCCTGAGTCAGATCTGTCCTTGTTACTGGATCAAAATGCCCAACTCGCTGTAAGTAAAGCAAAGTGTCATTAGAAATTGACAAAAATTCATGGAATTTCAGGAAAAGGACTCCCATGTAAACTGTTAATTTCTACAAACAGACATGTTTTGAAATTTTAATGTAGAATATTAAGCCAAACAAGACCTGTTGCCAATTGGTAGCCAGTTATACATACCCTCGCTATTTGAACTCTGAATCAATATGGAAAGTGCAGATTTAAGTGTGTGGAGATACAATACAGGTGTGGACACACGACAAGTGTGGACACAAAACAAGTATGGACACAATCATAAATCATCAAGAAATAATGGGAAAAACATCAAAGTTATGGTAGAAGAGGAAGTAGATGAGTTAGGGACTTGAAAAGTGGTAACACTCTAAAACTCGGCATACCAAAGCTTTCGGCCAAATATCAAATCATTACTACATACACAAGCTGAGAAATCCTTGATTAAAATTTTCACTATATGGCTATAAGGCCAAAAAAAAAAATATGTGTGTTTCCAGTTACCCGACCGACCCTAATTTTTCCTTCCGACCCTAACGTTTTTTTTCCATACTTCAAAATGTTCTTGTGTGACCTCGATCATTTTAGCGGTTATCTTCCATTTTGTTGGAAGCAACACCACTCAGATGAGTCTTTTTCCACAACTGCTAGCATTATTCATCAGAAAATGCACGAGGAATCGTTAAAATCAACAGGATTCCCGACTCCTGTCGTCAAATCCGCCATTTTTACTCGTCTGATTTACACTTCCTGTTTTAGCGGTATGACTAAACACCGGAAATACGGCAATGACAAACATACAATGCAACGGACGAAAAATACGACGCAAAAAAAAAAAACAAAAAAAAAACTTTTTGCCGACCTACCAACCCTATTTTCAAATACCTTGTAACCGGAAACACACATATATTTTTTTTTGGCCTAATGGGAAAAATCAAAGTTTTCGTCAAACAGGAAGTAGATGAGTGACGGTCTTGAAAAGAGGAGACACAGTACAACTCATCATACCAAAGCTTCAGACCATATATCAAATCATTACTACCTACACAAGCTGAGAAATCCTTGACAAATATTTTCAAAATATGGTTCAAATGGGAAAAATCAAAAGTTTCGTCAAACAGGAGGTAGATGAGTGACAGACTTGAAAAGGGGAGACACAGTACAACTCATCATACTAAAGCTTCAGACTAAATATCACTTCATTACTACATACACAAGCTGAGAAATCCTTGACAAAAATTTTCAATATATGGCTATAATGGGAGAAATCAAGGTTTTCGTCAAACAGGAAGTAGATGAGTGATGGACTTGAAAAGGGTAGACACAGTACAACTCATCATACAAAAGCTTCCAACCAAATATCAAATCATTACTACATACATAAGCTGAGAAATCCTTAACGAAAATTTTCACTATATGGCTATAATGGGAAAAATCAAAGTTTTCGTCAAACAGGAAGTAGATGAGAGATGGCCTTGAAAAGGGGAGACACAATACAACTTATCATACTAAAGCTTCAGACCAAATACAAAATCATTACTACTTACAAAAGCTGAGAAATTCTTGAAGAAAGATGTTCTGGATGGATGGACAGATGGATGGACAGACAGACAGACGGACAGACAGACTGACATAGGTAAAACAGTAAACCCCCTCTCCTTCCAAACAGGGGTACAAATACTAGGTTTACTAAAAATTCCAATTCCCTTCCCTATTTCAGCATGAACAGTTAAAGTTGCAGAATATTATACATCATTAACTAAAGGCAAAAATTTATTCCAATATTTGGTTACCCAAACCTCTCCTATACAAACAAAGTTTAGAAATTTCACAGCATATTATCATTCAGTAAAGTAACATTGAACACCTGCACTATATAATGTGAAAATACTATTGTTCATTGGGTTCCAATTTATTGTAGATTTCGTAATTTGCTAAAACAACGAAATTAAGTTCCAACAAATTGTCATTCCAGTTAAAATCTCATGTATAGAATTCCAAACCATTAAGTTNTCGTGAAAGTCAAATTATTGTGCGTGAAAACGGGAAACGAAGTAGAGCGGGATACGTGAAATTAGATAAAAATGGTTCGGGAATTCGGGAAAATGATAATTTTACTAAGCGGGAATTACAGTTTTACGTTATCAAAAACTTTCATGTATATGTACGATTTACAATGAGTGATGTTCTGCAAGATACCTCTTGATCTTCGACTGGATCTTGGAAAATATATAAAAACCGACGGAATATTGGATGGCCAGTACTAAAATCTACGAAGATGCGAGAAGTATTTTTGGAACCTGCATATACTACCGCATGTATGTGAATGGCTTTTCAGAAATAGCCAGACTCCTTCATAAGTTGACAGAACATGGTGAAAATATTTAATGTCACGAGAGCGTCAGGTGGCAAACTTAAAAAGTGTTTTGTGTAGGATACCCATACCGGATACCCATAACGTAGATATCAGATACCCATAACGTAGATATCATAACGATATCATACCCATAACGTAGATATCAGATACCCATAACGTAGATATCAGACATCGAAGCCAGCTCCTTTGGAATAGGAGCTTAATTATCTAAAATACAAGGTGAAAAAGAGACTATGACAGCTAATTTTAGTACAAGTTTGCGGGAATACACAAGAACGCAGTTATGACATAACTCGTCGTGAATTACTTGCAATAGCGTCTGCTATAAAGCATTTCTAGATGAAGTGCCGTTCCTTGTCAGGATAGATCATGGTGCCCTTGACTGGCTTTAAAATTTCAAGAACTTTGAAGGCCTTATTGTGTCTGCAAGGTTTAGTATCAGTATGTAAGGTGTAAACACTTGATTCACTCAGAATAAAAAGAAGTCTAAAATTGTAAAACTGAATTCAAGCACTGAAACTTTGTATGCTAATATGTTTGATGGCTTCAGAATCGGCTTTCCTATTATGTTCATCGTGTCTGAGTTTTATCCAAAATGACCGACAGCTAGCATTAATTTCAAATGCAAATACATTCAAAAGCCTTCTCTTCTTAGAATTAACTGCTTACTTGGCTTTCACAATCAAAATAACATTTTATCCGGAAAAAAACGTATCACTGTTTACATAATACTCTATTTTATAAATAGTGAATAAGCGTGATCTAGAAAAACACAAAAATGGTAAGCGGGATACGGGAATTTAACAAAACGTTAAGCGTGATCCGGGATCAGAACCCCCCAATGAGACCCCCTACAAACAAAGTTTAGAAATTTCACAGCATATTATCATTCAGTAAAGTAACATTGAACACCTGCACTATATAATGTGAAAGTACTATTGTTCATTGGGTTCCAATTTATTGTAGATTTCGTAATTTGCTAAAACAACGAAATTAAGTTCCAACAAATTGTCATTCCAGTTAAAATCTCATGTATAGAATTCCAAACCATTAAGTTAAGGATTCAAGAAGAAGTAATTTTTATGAAATCACGAAAATTGATGTCCAAGAATAAAAGTACTTCCACAGTAACCCATCCCAGCATTTGAAACCTGTGTTGAACACAACAGAGTAACTCACCAACACTGGACAGTGCAGTGAAATATTACATGTTTTTATTTACAGTAGCATATGATTAATTTGCTGTTTGTGGATTTTTTTAAATTGGTTCTTGAATTACACTTTGACAAGGGATTGAAATACACTTACAGGATCAATAATGAGGTCGTCTGCTCTGAAATGCACTGACTAATACATGGAGCAATGATGGTCTCTGAATAATAGACACTTTCAAAAAAATCAAACAAAGCTTTTTGAAAACACAAATCGAGAAAGTAAAAACTGCTTCATAGATGTGTTATATTACAAATCTTTCTAACTTTTAATGGTTTCAGAGGAGTTGCTGCTCACAAAAACTGGTTCTTTCTTTTAGAAGTATAGATGCAATCAAGCATAATACACTACCACATACCTGTAAATGTTCCACAATATCTTTTTTATCATATGTAATTCCTGAAGGTGTAATGACTGGTTCTCTCATCAACTCAAAACTTATCTTTCCACACAAATAATCTGGCACATCTCTTGTCTGAAATGTAAACAAGAGTTATAAAGAAATACAAACTGGAGAAAGAATAGTACTCTGATCATTTATCTATCGATTTATTGATTTCCAAACTGCACTAAAAAGACATAAGTTGTTGAATATGCCGAAAATAAATTTACAGTTACTTTGGTTTGTGTTATTTATTACCACTGGGTCAATGCCACTGCTGGTGGACTGGTTGTCTCTGAGGGCATTCACCAACCCTAAAGTCCAGTACTTCAGTGCTGGCCTGTAAACTGATTTTATTTGGACACTTGCTAGATCAAAATTTTAAAATTTCTTGTAAAACGAACAGGTATCTCCCTCATGCAAAGCTCTGTCTTTAACTGGATTTTGACTTTCAGTTTAGATCCTTTTGATTATTTGTTATCTGCAATGTCTCAGCTTTTATCAATCTTTTGATTTATTGATTTCCAATGTTTAGATTTTATCCTGCAATGGTAGCTTTTATTGTAAGATAAAGCCCTACATATATTACTGTGCTGTATCCTGCACAGCTGTATCTTGTATACTATACAGGATATTGATTTAAGCCACACCCACTACCGGTATTTATGAACCAACAGAAATCCCCAAAATATTCGTTTTGAATTATATTTTCCATTAAATAAACTTGTTTATGTATTGCAGGATAAAAACAATATACAATTAGTGTCTTTAGATATCAAATGTATTTGCACTCGGCACGAAACAGATTGAAATGCTTGCCAAAGGCTCGCACGTCAATCTGTTTCTTAGCCGTGTACAAATAGTTGATATTTAAAGACACTACCTGTATATTGTCTATTTATCTGCACTGAAGGGACATAAGTTCTAGAAATGGCCATATGAAGAAAGTAAATTTACAGTAACTTCTGTATTTTGTTACTTTACTCAAAGTTGCAATTTTTATACTGAAAATTATATAATATTAAGGAAAATAAAATTAGTGGTCAAATTCATATAAATGCAGTTACAGAGAGTGAGGTGTCTTCAAAATGCATACACCTTCTACAGTCATTATTTCCTGACACAGAAATGCTAATTTCCAGTAGAAAATTAAAGCTTTATAATTAGATAATTGGTTTTTTTCATTGAACCCTGAATCAATATGGTTAGTGCAAATTGTGGACATAGTGCAAGTTGCGACACAATGATATAATCCTCAAGAAATAATTTTGTCACAAGGGTTCCAATGAAAATATTGTCAAAATAAAACAAAAATTAAAGTCCCACCTTTCTTACCTTTTTGATACTTTACACAAAAATGATAAGCGTTAGAGAAATTTCTAAACAAATTTTTTTTCACAAGAGAAATTCCTAAACAAAGTTTTATTTCACAATATCTACTCTTTGAATTAATTCTTTGAAAAAAGTCCAAAAGATCATTGCAAAAGAATCAATAAAATGTTAAAGTCAAATTATCTCCCCTTCCTAGCTTCAGACAATAATTATATTCTTTCATGCACATCTCCATATAGTGTCCTTCCTTTTTGTAGTTTCAGCAAAATTCTTCAAGTGGTTCAAGAGAAGTTGTGCTTACCAAGAAATCTGTGTAGATGGAATCAATGAAAATAAAATATACTAATCTTTCTGGTTTTGTACCATTATTATATTCCTTCAAGCACACCTCCTTCAAGCACATCTCCATATAATGTCCTTCCTTAGTGTAAAGTTTCATCAAATCCTTCAGTATTTAAGAGTTGTGATTACAAGAAGTTTGGACACAGAGATGGACAGACAAACAGGGTGATTCCTATATACTACCTAAACTTTGTTTTACAATTAACAATGTCCATTACCAGAGGGCATTTATTTTGCTACAAATAGAATTAATAGGTGCAAGCTATTATAAATTCATTCCCCACAAACACACAGAGAATTGTACAAGATACTTTTTAAAAAAAAAATTCTGCAATTATCAAAGGTCCAACAATAAATTTTCTATTCTGAATGTATGGTCACAATCTCAAAGACATTATTTCCAAACTATAATTTGATTTTGCTTGAAATTACACTTACTTTTCTCCTGTGATCTAACTGTGCAAATAATTCATTAACTTCTTTCATTCTTTTATCCTAAAAAGAAAAGCTTGTAATTTATAAGCTGTTAAGGTGTTTCTAAGGTATTATTCTTCCATCTTCTGTCAATATTTGTTCATTTAGGTTTCATTGATTTAGAAAATGAATAAAATAATTATATAAAGTGAAAAGAAAGTTCTTATGTATTTGAAATCTTAGTTTCTTATCATTTTTACAATATTTTCATTGTAAAAGATGAATTCAAACATATGAGCTGTGACTCTAATGCTGGATTCACATAACACAGAAATTACACAAGGGAGGTAATTTGATAAAAGAATTTCATTTAGCTATCACTAGAGAAATTAATGATTCACAATTTATCACTCAATTCAATGGTGACCCCTAATTTTTGTTTTTTATATGTAAACAATATAATGATTTCAAAACACATGCAGAGTATGAACAAAGTCTAAAATAGATTTTTGAAGTTATCCCGTTCCTTATCATTTCCAGGTAAAATAAAAAAAAATCAATTTCAGTTTTCAGGCTTAAATGCACTACCTACCTACCTATGTACCTACTTACCTACTTACCTATCCTTTTTGCTCCAGTTGGAGCATTAGGTCAAATTCCAAAACAGAACTTGTTCCAGATGAGTTTAATCCATTGCGTTGTTCAACACAAGTGACATTTCTATATACTTTCACCATGGTCAATTAGTTATACATGTACTTAATATTACATAGATTCAGTACAGTTTAGTTGAATTTGCTTTTATAGTTTCAGAGCAGATAATGAAAATGATGTTTTTCCTATAAATTCTAATGGACAACAGATGAACGGACGGATGGATGACAGGCGCCAAGTGTTGGCAATACCTCATACTAACCCTTTTGGTCAGGTTTATGCTGAAAAGCATTTCTAAAACATTTAAAGTTAAACTATTGTTTAAACAATATTAATGAAGACATCATTCCTTTTAGAATGTGTATTTTATACTTTTCACTATAACAGCATAGTGATCATTTTCTATCAAGAATGAAGTGGGTACTTCTACTTTTCCCTTTAATCTTCAATGTCACAATCTGTGTTTGATTGTCACTTGATGTCATTTTGCCAGGAAATTTCATGTGCCCATTCAATTACCACCAGAAAATTACAGCCTTGCAGTTACAGTACAGTGAATGGGATATATTGCCTTACACTATCATCTTCTAATGCATTCTGTACTTCTGTATAACCTTCCTGGTCTTCTGATTCTCCTGACAACTTGTCCAGTTTCCTGAAAATTTCCAATGTTGTTTTTATAAGGCCACTATAAAAGCATGGTGTTTAAAGCAAGGATAGATCCTTTTTATTTCAATGTCATGGATACCTTTAACTAGGTAAGCAACATATCTATCATTTTAGCATTTTTTAATATTGTGACATCAGGAGATTTGCCACATTTGGTCACTAGATGCAAAAATAAGTAGCACTGTTGTAGCACTAAAATCAATTCTTATGTTATCTATTTACAAATGTCAGATGAGTGCAAATGAACTGATCTTAACTGGAAAAAAATGCAAGAAATTCTAATTTATATTATAAGATAAAGCATAGAGGCTGCTATATTCATAGTACAGATTAGAAAGAATAGTAGATGTAGAGGACCTCATCAGAAAATTAGCATACCATATAGTTAGTAACTTTTAATGAGGTTCTAATTTTCGCTATGTTCCCAACGTTTTCCGAAGCCAAAACTTTAAGTCTGTATTTCTCCAAATATGCTATTACATGTATTTACACAACTTTCTGCTAATGAAAATTAATGACCGCTAACTTTTTAGAAAGAATTTGAAATTTTTGCAACCACAAAAATTACCCGCTTTACGGTATTGTTCTTCATAAAAACTCTGTACAGTGTAATAAATCAGTTAAATCCTAAAGGAGCAATATCTACAGAGCACTTCTGTTTACTAACCTCTGTTTATCCTCTAATATTAAATTATTTAGATATGTTTGTAACTGAATTTCTTCTTGAATTCTTTTTTGCTCAATGGCGTTCCATCTTCTCTTCTTTGCCATTCTGAGTGCACTAGCTATATCATCTCCAAAATTTAATTTCTGTTCTTTGGCTAAATCATTTGCTGAAATGTAAATAAATAAACATCCTGAATTATTGAAAGCATCCTGAAAGTATCGGTGTCAATGGGAAATGTAATTGTAAATAATGAACTTTCCTGTGAAGTTTTATAGGGACATTGACACCTTGACACCTAAAGTACTTTCCAAACAAAAGTTAATTTAAGTCATTTTAGCATAAAACATACAATAAAGGTCATGTTGTCCCTAGTGTTAGCGACTTTATTTATTAAGTAAATATTTTACATGAAAAATTAAAAAGTTGTGACACAAAGCTGATAAAGATGTAACAGGAAGTCTAGTTGTTCAGCTTTCCAAATTGTTTCCACCTTTCTCTGTGTTAGCGCTAAAGGTCGCCACACTCGCCAGGGGCGAGTGATTGTTCCATGTGGCGATTAAAAAACTCGGTCTAATCGCCGCTTTGGCGAATGAGAAAAATCAATATACGGTACTTGGAGATATTATGATATGAATAGAAAACTTCCTTCCAAAAAACGTTCTTATGACCAGATCAGAAGATGAAAATAAAAATTAAATTGAAACCAATGACGGGTATTTCGGCATCCATTTTCCGGAATAGATAACTTTGAAGTAGTACAGTTCCGGTTTTTCATTTTAGTTTCTGTCTTTCTTTCTTTTTATTATCGTACTTTTGTTTACCTGATTCACGGCGGACATTAAAACTCAGTGATGGCTTCTTGCAAAAAAAAATAATAAGTTTTAAACCAGTTAAATATATATGTTAGGCCACATCAAATTAATTAATAGATTCTCATCCCCACCTGCCCCATTTTTTCTTAGCTCAATTTCTTTTTTATTTTCAATTATTCAGAAATTTTCTTTAAATTCCTATCAATTTTAGTGAAAATCAGTAAAAAATATATAATAAAACCCTCCCACACACCCTAGATTTTTTGTTACAGGTGGATGAGAATCTACAAATCAATTTGATAGGGCCTTACATGAGAGCATGATTTTTATCATGAAAGTGACATTGCCACTTCACGAATTGAACCCTAGAGTGAGACCTGCCGGACCTCATTAACTCTGGCTAGCGCAGGTGAACTGAAGAATCAATCCATAAGCTCAATCAACCTTTTTGCTATTGAAATCAGTTTCTACAACTTTAGTAGGCTTCCTCTCACAAATAATTTGAATGTATGACTAGAATTGACGAAATTGACAGCATCCCTATGATGTTGAGGAAATACTTTGAAATAATTTATGTTTTTGCATTTTTTTAAAACAAAATGTCCTTTTTTTTAGTGTGGCTAATTATAACTTGCACCAATTAGCCACTTTGGCTAAAGGAAATTTTGGCTTACTGCTAACACAGTTTCTGTCATGTCTGTTGTACAGTCTATATATTTTTGTGTTGCATGCACTTACATTTAATTCAGAACCTCACTAAAATTACGAAATCTCTTGAATTTGTTGGTCATTCAGTGATTGTTATACGGTGTAATTACATGTATTACTCCTATTAACCTTGTCCTCTTTTCCCCATATGACATTTTCATATAAAATATAGATGGACACAATTTATCTTGAACTTATGGTGCAAGTGACAATAAACATGTTTCTTGGAACAGAGATGAACTTTTATCATATTTTGATCATGTTTGTTTCATTTCACGACACTTGTGACAAGTTTCTAAACAAGTGTGTACCCAAATTGATGTTTCGCTCATCCCTACTTGGTTGCAAAATTGATGTGAAAACTCAAACTGACTTAACATGTTTGCTAGTCTGTGAAATTAGGGTAACTGACAAAAGCAATACAGCAGACTGTCATGTATCACCCAAAACCAAAATGCCAAATATCAGTGACCTACCACTGATCGATACTGAAAAACCAAACATGTTCACTAGACCGTAAACATAGGTAATCAACGATTACAAAGTTCACCTCGTTATGGCACATGGACACAGAAACCCCATTTGGCCAGGGTGCTCATTTACCATCCCTTATGCATGTATACGAAGGCTAGATGATCTTACCATGTACAGTAACCGAGACCTGAATTTGGACATAAACGGAATGGTGACCCAATTTTGCCTGGATGCTGACCTACCCCCAAAGATGCATGCACATGCAAGGTTAGATGATTGTACCATGTACAGTTACTTAGATCTGAACTCAGACGTAAACTTGAATGTGAGTCAATCATGCGGAAAATATAGGTCAAAGTGACCTAATTTTGCCTGGATGCTGACCTACCCCCAAAGAAGCATGCACATGCTAGGTTAGATGATTGTACCATGTACAGTTACTTAGATCTGAACTCGGACGTAAACTTGAATGTAAGTCGATCATGCGGAAAATATAGGTCAAAGTGACATAATTTTGTCTGGACACTGACCTACCCCCAAAGATGCATGCACATGCAAAGTTAGATGATCCTACCATGTACAGTTACTTAGATCTGAACTCAGACGTAAACTTGAACGTAAGTCACTTATGTGGAAAATATAGGTTAAAGTGACCTAATTTTGCCTGGATGCTGATCTATCACCAAAGATGCATGCACATGCAAGGTTAGATGATCCTACAATGTACAGTTACTTAGATCTGAACTCGGACGTAAACTTGAATGTATGTCAATCATGCGGAAAATATAGGTCACAGTGACCTAATTTTGCCTGGATGCTGACCTACCCCCAAAGATGCAAGCACATGCAAGGTTAGATGATTGTACCATGTACATTTACTTAGATCTGAACTCGGACGTAAACTTGAATGTAAGTCGATCATGCAGAAAATATAGGTCAAAGTGACCTAATTTTGCCTGGACACTGACCTACTCCCAAAGATGCATGCACATGCAAGGTTAGATGATCCTACCATGTACAGTTACTGAGATATCGGCTCGGACCTAAAATTAAATTAAAGCCAGTCAAGCGGAAAATATAGGTCAAAGAGACCTAATTTTCTTGGAGGATGTGAGATAGCCCAAGATGCATCTGTACACAAAGTTTGATGACCCTACCCTTCATAGTTATACCAAGATATATACCTAAATGCGGACGCGGACACCGGGGGTACTCCAATAGTCCCCTTCAACTTAGTGAGGCGAACTAAAAATGAGGTCAATGGCTAAAGCCAAATAGCAGGCTGTCCTTCCAACTAAGACAAACCAACATACCAAATATTATTATCCATTAATAGATACTGGGAAACTCAACATGATCACTTGACAGTGAAATTTAGGTCACAGACAAAAGCCATATAGCAGACTGTCATGTACTACCCAAGACCAACCTATATACCAACTATCATTGACCTGCCACTTACAGTTACTGAGAAAATGACTTAATCACAAGAACTTAAAATGAAAGTTTACGCAGCCGCCGCTGCCATACTTTGTATGCATATGTCTCACTTTCAGCGCCTTTTGTCACAGGCCAGACAAAAATAAATGAACAAATACAGGGCAGATTGAGCAAAATATCTTAAACAACACTTCATGTTACTTTTTTATGATGACTAGAAAACATAAAATGTTCATGGACATATTAAATGTAAATGAAATTTGATACTTTCAAATATGCCGAGAAATGCTGTTCAATTTTCAAAGCATGTATCTCCTAAATTTACCTCTCATTAGACTTGCAATAGCTTCATCGAACAGATTTAGTTCCACTAATGCCTGTCCCATGAAGAAATGCCCTTTCACTAATGATCTTTCTAAATCTAAAGCTCGCCGACAGTCTTGTTGTGCTAAATCCCACTTCTTCATTTTCAGATAACATAATGCTCTGTTTGTGAAAAATGTGGATGTATTTGGACTTTTTATCTAAAATAAAATAGAAACAGAAAATAATACAATGCACCACTTTTGGTGAAACAAAACATCTATTGCTAAGGTCAACCAAGTGGCAAAAGTTTTATTGTAATGAAGTCAAGATTAACACCCCAAGCTTACACAATGTGTTAGATTCGTCTACATTGTAGATATATCAGACGTGAAAACCTGACAAATGTATACAATGTTGTCTTTGCACGACGGCGAATCAATGAAAGGTAGAGAGCTTGGGATGTAAATCTTAATTTCGGTAAACTGAAAGTTTTGCCACTTGCTTGACTGCAGCATTATTTCCCTTAGTGTAATGTATTAAGTAATCATACTTAAATTCACAATGATATGTTGACTGGTGTAATAGTTAAAAAAAAAAAAAAAATTTCTAAAATGTCCAGAGCGTACCACTTTTGTTCTAGAATACATCCTTCACAAAACAACTTCCATCTGTGGGTAAACCTAATACTACTACCCCTTTTTTTCCATGATCAGTGAAGCATAAAGTTGGTAACAAGGATAAATTTTTATTATAATTTTTGTTTCATTATACCCTAATGTGTATTTATGTTAAGTTTTTTTTATAATAACAGCATGGTTTATCCTTCACAAAATAAGATCAACCTGAGAGTAAACCTCATACTATCCCCCTTTTTCCATAATCAGTGAAGTGTTAAGTTGGTAGTACGCATAAATCTTACTTCTAATTTTTGTTTAATTACACCCTAATGTGTATTTACTGTAAAAGCAGAAATTTTCATTGGGGATTAAATCTTTTTATTTTGATAGTAAAAAGTATCAAGGAAATTAAATCCCCGTGAATCTAATTCAAAGAATGTAATAAGCTACATATAATAATGAATTCCACCAAAATTTGTTCCCATGCTGATGATATAGTTTCAATGGATAAATCCACACATTTTTATCCCCATGAAAATAAATGATTATACAGTATATAAAGTTTCATGATAACAGCATTTATCCTTCACATAAAAAAACTTCAACATGAAGGTAGCTTCACTGTTCACAGAAAAAGGTAGATAGGATGAGGGTAATACTCAGGTCTAAGTTTTCCTCTATGAAGGATGTATGCTTTTATCATGAAACTTTATATAAATACACATTAGGATACATGTACATGTATAATTCAACAAAAAAATGCATGGTGCCCATCTGCAATATACACTGAAACATTCCTGCAAGTTAGGCTGAACAATATAAAGCTGTTTAGGAGGAGCTATGGATAATGGAGACATATCCTAGACTCCAATAAGTCCAAAAAACAGTGTAAAATCGAAAAAAAAACAAAATAAAATAATAAAAAAAAAAAAAAACGCATGGTGCGCATCTTCAACATATACTGAAGCATTCCTGTAAGTCTGGTTGAAAAATACAAAGCCATGGAGGGGGAGTTGCGGATAATGGAGACGTATCCTAAAGATTATAATAACCTAAAATGACAAAGTCTGAAAACAGTACAAAATCTGAAAAAACAAAATTGTATGTAATGTCAGTTCAAAAGCACTTGAGTGCTTATGTTATTTGTCATGTTTGCTATCTGTCTTGCTGACTTTAAATAGAACTTATCTTATCCCATCTTACTCCATTCATGCTTCATTGATCATGGGAAAAAAGGAATAGTATGAGGTTTACCTCTAGGTTTAAGTTTATTTTAAGTGAAGGATGTGTGTTATTATCATGAAACTTTAAAATAACAAGTGTGGACCCAAATTGATGTCTCGCCCGTCCCTTCATGGTTGCAAAATTGATGTGAATTCTCAAACAGACTAAATCAGAAAACTTAACATATTCGCTAGACTGTGAAGTTAGGGTAAGTGACAAAAGCAATAGAGCAGATTGTCATGAATCACCAAAACCAAACATATCAGTGACCTACCACTGATAGATAATGAAAAACCAAACATGTTCATTAGACCGTGAAAATGAGGTCAAGGGCTAAAGCAAAACATCAGGCTGTCTTGTTCCATTTAAGACAAACCCAAATACCAAATATTATTGACCTTACATTAATAGATACTGGGAAACTTAACATGATCATTGGACCGTGAAATTGAGGTCACAGACATAAACCATATAGCAGACTGTCATGTACTACTCAACACCAACTTATATACCATTTATCATTGACCTAACATATATTTACTGAGAAACTAAACTAAGCACAAAACCTAACATGTTCATTGGACCGTGAAATTGAGGTCACAGACAAAAACCATATAGCAGACTGTTATGTACTACTCAAAAGACCAACCTATATACCAAATATCATTGACCAAACACTTATAGTTACTGAGAAAATGACCTAATCACAAAAACTTAACATGAAAGTTTACCGCTGCCGCCGCCGCCCCCGCCGCCGCCCCCGCCGCCACCAATGCCATGACAAAAATTAAAATATAATTAAACAAAAATCATAATAAATATTTACCCATGCAGCCAAATTCATGCTTTACTGATCACAATATAACATTATTCAAAGAGTTGCAGGCTGGGCATTTTGTCAGTTAGACACACAAGTTTTTTATTTTGTTTTGTTTTTGTTTTTTTGTTGGTGTTGATATTTTTGTTATATTTGATTTTAAGTATTTTTATCAATGTTTATTGAATATTTTACAAGGTAAATGTTTGAATTTTCTCTTGCATTGCAATATTGAGCACATTGGTTACTCCTTGAAAAGAATAAAGGGCTACGCCGAGCGCAGCATGTCAACCACTGAAATTTGAACAAGTGTAACTGAAAGTGAGTGTGGACATACTAAAGAGCTTGACACAATAATTGCATGGACACAATAAGGGGATTGACCCAATAGTGAGCTGGGCACAAACTAGGCAAAATGAAAAAAGCCCTTATGACTCCTTATGGATCCTCTTTGACCCTTGATAGCTCGAAAACAGTAAGAGCTACACCAAATCCATTGACATACTACTGAAAGCTTATATTAAGTGGAACCCTAAGAAAAAAATCCCATTGAAATCCGACGAAAAATAGAAATTCACGTAATCTGCAAGTTTCAAGTTTTGGCCCCTTCGACCCCTTACTGCACGAAAGGATAATAGCTACTACAAATCCGTTGACGTACTACTGAAAGCTTATATCAAGAGGAATCTAAAGAAAAAAAACCCATCAAAATTCGATGAAAAATAAAAATTTTAGGTAATCTGCAAATTAGCAATTTGGCCCCGTTTGGGCCCACATAGCTAGTTAAGCAAACAAGTTACCAAAAATCTAATAGCAGAGTGCTGTGTTAATTTTTCATAAGCAATCCATTGAAAAAAACTGCATCAAAATCGGACAAAAATTTAAAAAATTGATTTTTTTGGATTTGCCCCTTTTGGGCCCATTTATCTCAGGAAAGGTACATGCTACGTGAAATCTGTTGCATACTGTTGATTGGAAATTTCCTCAGGAGCACATTGAAAGAAACCCCATCAAAATCCGATTAATAATGAAGATTCTACAGACAAATATGTGAAAATACCCAATTTAACCCTTTTTGGCCCCTGTTTTAAAAGCAATGACCAAAACTATTGCAAGCCTTCCTTTTGTACCAAAGAAAATTATATTAAAATTTTTATAAGGATTGATCTACTGGAATAAAAGTTATTGACCAAAAACAAAAGTGTCTACAGACGACGACAACGACAACAACAGCACCATACCAATATATGGCCGCAAAAATTTTTGCGGTCGTATAAAAACACAGTCAATGTTATATGACACGCAAAATTAACCGGAACTTGGGTAAACTGGATTTATCGCAGGAAAACCAGGTTCACCGGGTCGGTAATCCTGGTTTAGCTTAGAAAACCCCCATTACCGACCGGTAATAGGGGGGGGTTCAACATTGAATACATGTCAACCTCCTCTTCCAATGAGTTTTTAATGCTTAACCTACTTTACCGGTCAGTAATTTAACCAAAACCTAGGAAAACCAGGTTTATCGACTGGTATTCCTGGTTTACCTACAAAAACCCCATTACCGTTCGGTAATGGGGTTTTTAAATTAAATACATGTTAACTTCCGCTTCCTATGAGTTTTTACTGCTAAACCTACTTTACTGGTCGGTAAAGTAGGTTTTACAGCCCGAAATTAACCAAAAGTAGGAAAACTAGGTTTATCGATAGGTAATCCTGGTTTACCAACCAAAACCTCAATTAACCGGATAGCTTATATGATTGGCTAAACTAAAGAATTTTGGATGTGACCAATAAAAAAAAATCGATTATTGAATCATTCTTTGGTTATTTTAATTATTTTTTACATCATCTTGTCTATTTATCTATCAAAATTAGAAAAATATAGATTAAAAAAATATTATTGAACAAGAACATGTGTCTGACAGACACAATGCCCCGCCTCACAGCTATTTTGAGCAATGCTATATTTCATGATCAGTGAGGAGTGAAGTTGGTGGCATGTGTTAATATTTGTAATGTTTTTTTATTTATATCCTGATGTGTATCTAAATGAAGTTTCATGATAATAGCATACATCTGTGACAGAAAAGAAACTTAAACCTGAGGTTAGATCTCATATACTACCCCTCTTTTTTCCAAGGTCAGTGAAGCATGAAGTTGGTAGTAAGGGTAAATTTTTAATATGATTTTTGTTATAATAAGATGCTAATGTGTATTTATATAAAGTTTCATAATAATGTTATACATCCTTCACAGAAAAAAACTTCAACCCTAGGGTAAACCTCATACTACCCCCTTTTATCCAAGATCAGTGAAGCATCGAGGATAAATTTGCATTATTATTTTTGTTTAATTATACCCTAATGTGTATTTATACAAAGTTTCATGATAATAACATATATTCTTCACAGAATAAAAACTTCAACTTAAGGGTAAACCTCATAATACCTGCCTTTTTTCCATGATCAGTGAAGCATGAAGTTGGTAGACGCAATAAATTTTTATTATGATTTTTGTTTAATTATACCCTTATATGTATTTATACAATGTTTCATGATAATAGCATACATTCTTCACAGAAAAATAAAGGGCTACGCCGAGCGCAGCATGATACGACCGCAGCATGTCGTCCACTGAAATTTGAAAAAGTGTAATTTAAAGTGAGTATGGACATAGGAAAGAGCTTGACACAATAATTAGATGGACGCAATAAGGAGATTGACCAAGTAATTAGCTGGACACAAACTAGGGAAAATAAAAATTAGCCCTTATGACTCCTTATGATTCCTCTTTGACCCTCTATAGCTCAGAAACGGTAAGAGCTACGCCCAATCCATTGACACGATGCTGAAAGCTTATATCAAGAGGAATCAAAAGAAAAAAATCCCATCGAAATGCGATGAAAAATAAAAATTTAAGGTAATCTGTAAATTTATGATTTTGGCCCCCTTCGGCCCCTCATAGCTCGGGAACAGCAAGAGCTACGTCAAATCCGTTGAAATACTACTGAAAGCTTACATCAAGTAGAATCCAAAGAAAAAAATCCCATTGAAATCCGACGAAAAATAAATTTTTTAGGTTATCTGTAAATTTACGATTTTGGCCCCCTTCGGCCCCTCATAGCTCGGAAACGGTAAGAGCTACGCCAAATCCACTGACATATAACTGAAAGCTTACATAAAGAGGAATCAAAGAATAAAATCCCATCGAAATTTGATGAAAAATAAAAATTTTAGGTAATCTGTAACTTTACAATTGTGGCCCCTTTCAGCCCCTCATAGCTCCAAAACGGTAACAGCTACGCCAAATCTGTTGACATACTACTGAAAGCTTACATCAAGAGGAATCCAAAGAAAAAAATCTCATCGAAATCCGATAAAAAATAAAAATTTTTGGTTATCTGTAAATTAACGATTTTGGCCCCCTTTGGCCCCTCATAGCTGGGTAAGGAAACAAGTTACCAAAAATCTAATAGTAGAGTGCTACGATAATTTTTCATTAGGAATCCTTTGGAAAAAATTGCATCAAAATCGGACTAAAAATTAAAAAAATGAAATTTTTGAAATTTGCCCCTTTTGGGCCCCATTTATCTCGTGAACGGTACATGCCACGTGAAATCTGTTGGCATACTCCAGATTGGAAATTTTCTAAGGAGTTTACTGAAAGAAACCCCATCAAAATCCGATATATAATAAAGATTCTACAGTCAAATATGTGAAAACAACCAATTTAACCCCTTTTGGCCCCTTTTTCTAAAACGGGTGGGGCCAGGAACATAAAATTAAAGCCAGGACTAAAGCATGTGCCAAGAAACATCATACTAAAATTTGAAAATGATCTGTTCACTGGAACCAAAGTTATGCTGTCCACAGACACAAAAATACCCAATTTTACCCCTTTTTGGCCCTTTTTCTGAAACGGGTGGGGCCATAACCCTGAAATTAAAACCCAGGATAGCCATTATGCCAAGAAACCACATACTAAAATTTGAAGATGATCCGTCCACTAGAAACAAAGTTATGCTGGCCACAGACGCCGACGCCGACGACTGCGCCATAACATAATACGACCGCAAAATTTTTGCGGTCGTATAAAAACTTCAACCTAAGGGTAAAACTCATAATACCCTCCTTTTTTCCATGATCAGTGAAGCATGAAGTTGGTAGCCTGGATAAATTTTTATTATGATTTTTGTTTAATTATACCCTAATGTGTATTTATAGAAAGTTTCATGATAATAGCATACATCCTTCACAGAAAAAAAACTTCAACCTGAGGGTAAACCTGACTTGGGACGGACGGATGGACGGACAGACGAACGAACGGACGGACAGACCCAAACACTATATGCCCCCCTACTGTCGTAGGCGGGGCATAAAAAATTGATATTTAGTAATGATATTTCAAATTAGGAAATACATTTTTAATATTAAAACGCATTTCAATTATAAACAATTGTAGACACAGAAACGTCTCGACAGAATATCAACATTATTGTTTACACATGATGAACTTAATACAGAAGGTGAAGAAAATTAATGCCTGATTCAACTTTAAGATAAACTTAATATGGAGAGTCTAGGTTTTTTAATTGCTGAGAAATGGACATCAATGTAAAAATTTAACAAAGTCACTGGACCATGAAATTAAGGTCAAGGTTACTTGACAGGTGTCAGACTGGCATTTATCCTTTAATATGTAACAATAAACCTAATATGGAGAGTCTAGGTTTTTTAATTGCTGAGAATTGGACATCAATATAAAAAATGAACAAAGTCACTGGAGCATGAAATTAAGGTCAAGGTTACTTGAAAAATGTCAGTCTGGCATATACCAATTAATACGTAACAATAAATCTAATATGGAGAGTCTAAGTTCATTTATTGTTGAGAAATGGACATCAATGTAAATAAAGGGCTATGCCGAGTGCACCCTTATGAAAATATAAAAATGAGCCTCAACTTAGCTAAACTGGAACTCAACTGTAGTCAAATTGATCCTCAACTGCCAGTCGAAAATCTCAACCAATATCTCAGTTCATACTCAACTGAAAAAAACTGGTTGAGCTTCCATTAAATTTTTTCGTGTGGGATGATACGACCGCAGCATGTCGACCACTGAAATTTCAACAAGTGTAGTTTAAAGTGAATGTGGACACAGTAAAGAGCTTGACACAATAATTAGATGGACACAAAAAGGAGCTTGACACAGTTATTAGCTGGACACAAACTAGGGAAAAAATCAACCCTTTTGATCACTTATTGATAAACAAGTGATGACCCTAAAGGATGTCTCGCCTGTCCCTGCTGGACTCTAAATTGATGCGAAATCTAAGTGAACTAATCAGAAAAGTGAACATGCTCACTAGACTGTGAAATTGAGGTCAAGGACAAAAGTCACCTGCCAGACTGACATGTACTACCCAAGACCAACCTACATACCAAATATTATCAACCTACCACTTCTAGTTATTGAGAAATGGACTTAAGCAGAAAAA
>MJUU01051577.1:2668-16786 GCA_002080025.1 Modiolus philippinarum | reverse complement strand
CAAAGATAGACCCCACTTTCAAATATACATTTATCGTCCTGCACCATGTGAGACCATTACTGGAATTGACAAAAAAATTAACATGCGAAAACCAATAATTAACAAATATTTGTGACACTAACTTGCGATACTCGACCACCCGATTAACTAACGAAAAATAGAACAACGAAAAAATCGGCGGGTAAAAATGATGGACGTTATACCGAGAGAAATACAACGCAACGTCATTTACCGCCAAAATATAATTTTGTGGTGATTTTTTTTACAGTTTTTCTCAAATATTTTAAAAACTAGCACATGGACCCCCTATTTTCTCCTTGGCTTTCAGAAGAATGTCACCGAGGGAACCAATTGCCAAATTATGAAGGAAAAATCAATAGTCAATTTTTTTTTATATCTCGATTTCAATCCATGAATATAGCTATAATCGAGCATTACATGTACAAAAACACCAAATAAGGGATATATCGGAAGTTGTTAATATGTTTTATCATAATCCCATTTAAAGGGGATAAAATGGGCAACACAGAACAAAAAACAGAACTGAAATAGCCCAAGTACTTTGAAAGTTACAACCATTTAAAAATTTACATGAAAAACGCAAATTATTGGGTTTTACCCCAAAATTAGCTATTTTCAACGTTAAATATCTCAAAAAGTAAGTCATGAAGGTATATTTTTCTTTGCATATTTGGAATCCTCATATCAAAGTTAATGTTATATCGGATTTACATGAAAAAATCAATATGGGATCTATACTGTATCGTATGCCCTTAATACAGAAGGTAAAGAAAATTAATGCCTGATTCAGCTTTAAGATAAACTTAATATGGAGAGTTTAGGTTTTTTAATTGCTGAGAAATGGACATAAATGTAAAATGATAACAAAGTCACTGGACCATGAAATTAAGGTCACCGTTACTTGACAGGTGTCAGACTGGCATATACCCATTAATATGTAACAATAAACCTAATATGGAGAAGCTAGGTTCTTAAATTGCTGAGAAATGGACATCGATGTAAAAAAATATCAAAGTCACTGGAGCATGAAATTAAGGTCAAGGTTACTTGACAGGTGTCAGACTGGCATTTATCCTTTAATATGTAACAATAAACCTAATATGAAGAGTCTAGGATCTTTAATAGCTGAGAATTGGACATAAATTTAAAAATAATAACAAAGTCACTGAACCATGAAATTGAGGTCAAGGTAACATCACAGGTGTCAGACTGGCATGTACTCATTGAAATGAAGCATTACACCAAATATGGTATCTCTACACATTACAATGGCTAAGAAATTGACTTGAATGTAAAACTATGTCGCAATATTTACAAAGTCCCTGAACCGTGCAAATGAGGTCAATGTCACTTGACAAGTGGCAGACTGGCATGTACCCACTAAGATGCATCAATACACTAAATATAATGGATCTTTGCATTACAAATACAGAGAAAAGGACTTGAATGTGAAACTATGTTGCAATTTTCATGGAGTCATTGAACCATGAAGAAAAGGTCAAGGCCATCTGAAACATGTGATGCTGAAAAGCTCGTAACCTAAGGCATCTGTGGACCAAAGATGATCTGTGCATCCATTACAGTTAAAAAGTTATTAAGGTTTTAGAAAAAGTTTACAACGCTGCCGTAGCCGCCGTCGCAGGAAAGAAATAGCTATGTCTTGCTTTCAGCGACTTTTGTCGCTGGCGAGACAACTAGAGATAGAGAATGTGTCTATAAGACTTTGATAAAAATTGGTCAAATAGGTTATAAAATTATCCATGAATTATCACCAATTAAACATCTAGCTGTTTGAAATGGGCTCATGCAAAAATGTAACAAAGTCATTCAAGTATAAAATGGAGGCCAAAGTCTGCTGTCTAAAAATTTAGAAGTTCTTACGAAGAAGTGTAATTTCATGAAGCATCATAATGATTTGTTGTGAAGTTGTTGAGAAAACTACACAAAACACAAAATTTGCCAAAAGTCACTCAGGCGTAAAATGTAGGTCAAAGACACTTAATTGGCCTTGATTTTGATAGTACTCATCAAGTTGATTTATTTTGATGCAACAACATTGAGATAGTATGTTAAGTTGATGAGAAACAGACATTAATGCAAAAGTCACTCATGTGAAAAATATAGGTCATAGCCAACCAATTATCCATGATTTGGGTAAAACTCATCAAGGCCATCATTTTGATGAAACATCATTCAGGTATAATGTGTAGTTGTTCAGAAATGGACTTAAATGCAAAATTTAACAAAAGTCACTCAAGCGTAAAATATAGGTCAAAGCCGACTACAATGTAACTGTCAATGTTTTGGGTAGTACTCATCAAGGTAAATGATTTGATGAAATATCACTTTGGCACTATAAGTAGTTGTTGAGAAATGGACTTTAACGCAAAATTTAACAAAAGTCACTCAAGCGTAAAATATTGGTCAAAGCTACCTAACAGTCAATGTTTTGGGTAGTACTCATCAAGGCAATTAATTTGATGAAACATCATATTGGTATAATGCATAGTTGTTGAGAAATGGACTTTAACGCAAAATTTAACAAAAGTCACTCAAGCGTAAAATGTAGGTCATGGATCCCTGATTGTTGCTGAAGCTGGTAGTACTAATCAAGGTGCGTGTACTGATGTATTATTATCAAAATATTACAAGAGGTTGCCAATATATTGACCTAAACACAAAACTTAACATTGGGACGGACAGACGGATGTACGGACGTACATACGGACAAGGGTAAATCTATATGCCCCTTCCACTTCATGGCAGGGCATAAGAATGGTAATATCAGATAATCAGGTTTATTTTTTATAATTCAAATGAATTTCAATTATTAGAATATATTAAATATACATCTATTTATTAAGGACTTTACTCTTAATACCTGTAAAATAAGTGATGCCTCACAGGTTAATTAGATTTCTACAGACTTGTAAACAGGAAATGTCCTTTCGAATCAGCTGTTTTATTGCCCCCAATAAACTTTTGAATAGTAGAAATATTATTCTGTATCATTAAGAAAGAATCAGAAACAGCATTTTGAATAAATTTACAAATATTTAATATTTGAAATTCATTTTTAAAACAAACAGTAAAATTGCATTCTTTATTATTACAAGATTGCTACGCGTAGCTATGTCCCCCGCCGCCGCAGAAAAGTCAATAAAGTCCCATTTCTCATGCAAAATTTTGAGAATCAAAATGGCGGCAGGATATGATCAACTGCATTAGGTGGCAAATTGCTAAGCAAAATTTCAGCAAAATCCCTTAACTGGAGTATAACGAGATGTGTCCAGAAAGTCTCCCTATGTTGTAGTATGCATTAAGTCGATAAAGTCCAATAACTCCAATATAATTTGTTGAATCAAAATGGCGATGTGATATGATCTATTACATATAACGACTAACAATCCTGTATAATTAGAATGAATTCAGACTATCAGTTTCTGAGGAGTTGCGTCCACAAGATTTGCCATTGTATAACAATGTGGAAATAATCAAAGTCCCATAACTCCCACAAAATTTGACGAATTAAAATGGCGATGTGATATGATCTAGTACTAATGGTGACTAACAATCCTGTAAAATTTGAATGAATTCTGAACAGCCGTTTCTAAGGAGTTGCCTCCACAACATTTGCCATTTTATAACAATGTGGAAATAATCAAAGTCCTATAACTCCTACAAAGTTTGAAGACTCGAAATGGCGATGCGATATGATCTTGTACTAATGGTGGCTAACAATCCTGTAAAATTTGAATGAAATCTGACCAGCAGTTTCTGAGGAGTTGCGTCCACAAGATTTTCCATTGTATAACAATGTGGAAATTAAAATTAAAGTCCCATAACTTTTACAAAATTTTACGAATCAAATTGGCGATGCTATATGATCTAGTACTAATGATGACTAACAATCCTGTAAAATTTGAATGAATTCTGAGCAGCGGTTTCTGAGGAGTTGCGTCCACAAGATTTGCCATTGCATAACAATGTGGAAATAATCAAAGTCCCGTAACTCCAACAAAATTTGACGAATCAAAATGGCAGTGCGCTATGATCTAGTACATATAGTGACTAACAATCCTACAAAATTTGAACAAAATCCAATACACGGTTTCCGAGGAGTTGCGTCCACAAGATCTCCAGTTGTATAGTATTGCTAAAAATGGTCAAAGTCCCATAACTCCTATGAAAATTGACGAATCAAAATGGCGGTGCGATATGATCTACTACATATAGTGACTAACAATCCTACAAAATTTGAACATAATCCAATACAGGGTTTCCGAGGAGTTGCGTCCACAAGAAAGTGTGACAGACAGACGGACGGACGGACGGACGGACACACGGACGCAGACCATTACTATGTCCCACCGTCGCTGTGCGGCGGGGGGACAATAAAATATTTTTTTAGATAATAAAGAAAAAATATTTTTTATATTTTTTTAAGATTTTAATCTCAAAATTACTCTTTATATAAATAAATAGACAAAATGATATACAAATGTAAAAAATAAATAAAATAATCCAATAATGATTTTAATACTGAATTTATTTTTTTGATTGGTTACATAAAAAATCCTTTAGCCAATTATATAAGCTATCTGGTAATTGATGTTTTGGTTGGTAAACCAGGATTAGCTACCGATAAACCTGGGTTAATTCTGCACTGTAAAACCTACTTTACCAACCGGTAAAGTAGGTTTAGCAATAAAAACTCATTGGAAGTGGACGTTAACATGTATTTAATTTTGGAAACTTCCATTACCGAACGGTAATGGGGTTTTTGTAGGTAAACCAGGATTACCAGTCAATAAACCTGGTTTTCCTAGGTTTTGGTTAAATTAGCACAGGAAAACCACTTTACCGACCGGTAAAGTAGGTTTAGCAATAAAAACTCATTGAAAGCGGAGGTTAACATGGTAAAGAACCATGGTAAAGGATTAATCATGAAGTCATATTAGCTGATAATAAAAAAAAAATTCATTTTATTGTTAAACAAGTCATCAGGTCAACAAAAGTTTAAACAATTATACAACTATTGTGACAAAGCAAAACAAAACAAGTGAGGACCCTAATAGATGTCTCATCTGTCCTTGCTTGGACTCCAAATTGATGTGAAATCTAAGTGATCTTCTCAGAAAACTGCATGAGCTCACTAGACTGTGAAATTGAGGTCAAGGACAAAAGCCATATAGCAGACCATTATGTACTTCCTAAGACCAACCAATATACAAAATATCATTGACCTACCATTAATACATCATGAGAAATCAGACATGCTTGCTACTAGACCATGAAATTGAGGTCACAGGCATAAGTCATATAGCAGATTGTCAAGCATTGTCCAAGACCAACCAATATACACATTATCATTGACCTACCACTAATACAACGGCGGTTTGCTACTTCATACTCTGGGATACTGTAACATTATCAAGGCTCTCTTCGAGTATGTTTGTCTAGTTTAATGATCAAACAAAACCAATGGTAAGCATGGTAAGCAAAATTAATTAATCCACCAAAGGCACTACACCTAAAACAACATTCTTAGCACAAATGCACCACATAAAAACTTGCCAGTTACGTAAACACTTCTGTACAGTTGAAATCAGGGCACAGATATAGGTGGCATTGCATCAATCATGCTTGATTTCTTCTAATCAACTTGAAAAAAGTTCGAGTTTTTTGTTGTAAATACTCTAAAACTATATTTTAACCTCCCCGGTAAACATTTACATAGCTGTAGAAGGTTGGTTTGTTCATATTGCATAAAAAAACTAACTGACGGATACAGTTAACATAAAAATAGTACGGATACTGTTGACATCATGTTATACATGTTATATATTCTATCGATGCACCTGATTTTGTCCATGCTTTAAAATTGGATCCGTATTTCTCATCTGTATGTGTCTTTATTTTGATTTTTTGTCGTACTTGTGTGATGTGGTGACTTTTTTGTCTTATAGTGTCCAATGTTTCCATTGTTTTGGATTATTATTTTTTGAACTGTAGATTCGGATCTCATTTAAAAGCTCCATATCGTAAATGGGACAACCTGGTGCTTGATAGATTTATTCACCAAAGGGTATTACATATTCAACGAGGGCAAAGACCAATAAAAGTTTTTTTTATTCTTGGATTCTTCATAACATTTCATTTATTATTAAACAATTTCAGGCCCGATCACACTGCAAAACCCATACATGTGAACCTCCCGCCGGGAGACCAAAATCTCCCGCTTTTTGACCCCTCTTCCGTACCCCCGTTTTCTGTTCAAATCTTCCGTTTTTTTCAAAATTTCAATAATGAAATTTTCAAGTCGCCAATTTTGTCATTGTTATTATGAAAAACTCCAAGAAACTCAGAGAAATCAACCTTATGACACAGGTAAACATAACGAGAAGGATAAACTAGTACCGTACCATAACAAATCACTTGAAAAGACATAACTTTTAATCCTTTAAACATAAAATCACAGACATACTATCACTGTGATACACCTAAAAGGCCATAAAACAGAGTGGGGAGGATTAAATTTTATTACCAAATTTACCTGAAATTTCTTTGAAGTCACCTGCTTAATTAGATTTTTACCTGTAAAACAGGAAATGTCCTAACAAAGCTTGGGTTTTATTGCCCCAATAAAAAAAAATTCAAGTAAAAAATTATATCTCCATCACTTTCCAAGACATTCCCACTATCACAGTGATTAGTTACGGTGTGTCTCTTTCTGTACAGTGTTACTGACTAATTAGGATGAATGTCTTGATTACACAACAATTACTGCCAATTGACAATTAAATGGTGATTCATTTATTATACCTGCCATAAATTAACGGATTAGTCTTGCCGTTAAATAAACACATTACGACAATGTTTTCCTGAGTGATTTAATCAACCTGGTCAGTCAGATCTTACCTGTATGGTCACTTACAATCTAATTTCTTTAAATTCCATATCTTTGTGTGTGTATTTTTATGAATGCATTTGGTTGACTGTTTTTGTTGTTATTATTATTATTTTTTTTGTCAAAAAATATGCTTTGGTTGTCTCCCCTTAAATTTTTGTCTTCAGCCAACTGATTTTTTTATCAGCAATGCTGAGATAAGCTATTCCTGGCTGTTAATTTATAGAATAAAATCTATTTCTCAAATAAACCAGAGGCTCCCAGGAGCCTGTATCGCTCACCTGGCTTTCAGTTGCCTTAATCAAGGAAACATTGTCAGTTATACAGTTGATCTTCAGTTTCTAAAACTTATGTCAAACACCTCCAATATCTTGAACTGTTTTTAAAGTCTGATCATGTTTTATGACATTCTTTGTTGGGCTTTTTTTGACAAAAAACGTTCTTGCTAAGGACCACTTAGACCAGTTTTGAAGTCGAGGTGTCATTTTGTAAATGGCAGTCAACAAGCAATTTTCAACACCGGTTTTGAAGTCGCAAAATCAATATCTTTTTGGAAACCAAATTTCATTAAAATCAGACAATGTTGAATTTTCGCGCCTTTTTTGGCAGCCATTTTAAAAATGGCGGTCAACAAAAAATTTTTAACATCAGTTTTGAAGTTGCGACATCAAGACCTATATGGAAACCAAATTTCATTGAAATCGGACAATGTTGAATTTTCCCGCCTTTTTTGGTGGCCATTTTGAAAATGGCCGTCAACGAACAATTTTCAACACCGGTTTTGAAGTCGCAACAGCATGGCAAACATTTCATCAGTTTACACATGACCTTCATCTTCTATAGTTTTAGAAATAAAAAATGAAAAATACGAAAATTTTAAAAATTTGGTGAAAAAAGGGCAATAACTCCTACAAGGGTTTATGGATTTTCTTCAAAACTTCCAGGTGGGTAGACCTTGATATGCTGAATATTTTTCAAATTTACACTTTACCTCTATCTGTTACACTTTTTGAAATAAAAAATTAAAAATGCAAAAATTTTGAAAATTTAACTGAAAAAGGGCTATAACTCCAAGATGGGTTTTCGGATTTTCTTCAAAATTGTAGAACAGGTAAATCTTGCCATGCTGATCATTTTCACGCCTGTCAGATTTTTGATATCTGTAACGGTTTTCGAGTTATTGGCCAAAAACTGCAATTTACCGCTATGTTCTATTTTTAGCAATGGCGGCCATGTTGTTTGACCTACTGCATAATCGAACACAATTTTGAGAAGCCATACTCTGGTGATGATTCAGGCCAAGTTTGGTTACATTTGGCCCAGTGGTTTCAGAGGAGAAGATTTTTGAAATTGTTGACAGACGGATGACGGACGCATAGTGATGGCAAAGCTCACATGGCCTTTTAGGTCAGGTGAGCTAAAAAGGCATAAAAACAATGTTTAAAACCTGATCTACATTTATTTTTACAAAATACTTACTGGATAAAAATCAAAATTATTTATCCTAAGAAATACCATTGATGTGAATGTCACCTCAAGAATGGGGTAGTTAGCTTGCAAAGCTTCAGCTCATGCAAGCTATGATCATGCACTACTATGAAATAGTTGAACCATAAAAAAATAGTTTTTAATAGGAGAAGTGTATACCATGAAAATACACAGATATATATCATACTTTTTGGGAGATCTTCATCTTCAGTACCTCAACATACATGTATGTAGTTATGTGAAATCTCCACCCCTTCCCCCCCAAAGGACTTATGACGAAGAGGGTGACCAAAGGAAATATAACACTATACAGATGAAATGATGCATTACTTCATACAAATGATCAAAACTATCTTAGGAAAACATACAAAACGGTTAAAATAAGGTCGACCAAAAATCTCCAGTTTTCAGACCAAACCTCCAGCTGAAAATTTTCAAATCCCCAGTTTTCAGTTGACAAGTTTATCACAGGTATGAAAACCCAATTTCCACTCCACGACTCAAAGGATCTGCATTATGTGTTTAGAAAAACAAAAGAAACAAACTGTGAGCAAAGGTCATTAATACATAGCCCCACTCCCCTATTTGACTCAAGAAATAAATTAATCAAACCGAATCCAATATGGCAATATATACTGAATTTTCTGTGAATGTTTATTGAAATTTACCAAGTGGACTAGAGGGAGTTGTCGCCACAACGTGTGTACCCCTATGGCGAACAGTAGATTGGATACCATGATCACTACTTAATGCATTGCTTAAGTGGGCAGCGCTGGAGGAGGGGGGAACTAGAAATGGCTGTTTTTATAAGATGTACTTTGCAGGCCTATGTCTTGCTTTTCCGCGACTATTGTCAGACTAAATAATAGTAAGGTAATGCTTTAAATTATAATTATAACAAACAAGGATGGAAGGACCAAGGCCAGAATGTCATATGGCCTGAATGACATAAGGTGAGACCTTTGTACGGCCAGATAATATTCAAAGCTAAAAAAAATCTAGAATATTCTTAATAATAATAGTGAGGAAATGCTTAAAATTATAATAAAACAAACGAGGATGGAAGGACCAAGGCTTGAATGTCATATGTCCAGAATGACATATGGTGGGACTTTTGTAGGGTCAGATAATATTCAAAAGCTTTAAAAAAAATCTAGAATTTTCTTAATCATGTTAATCAATGGAGATTTCTTTTAAATAAACATGGCTATTTCCGTAATGATATTTAGAACATAGAATATATTTTATTTATAAATATGCTAGAAAAATTATGTTGACGAAACTTTAAATCAATGCCTAGTTACACCTTGTAAACATTATTAATCATTTTTTTAGTATTCCTAAAATATTGTGTGTGTACTGGAAACTTACTATAGCTTTAGAGTAACAATTTATAGCTGATTCGTAACTACGATTGGCAAAGTATTTGTTACCCTGGTTTTTAAGATCGGTCGCACTCATAGTAAAACAAAAATCAAAGGAACTTCATAAAAAATACTGGGAAAAACAAAATTTTCCTTAACGTCTTGTCATTTAAAATCATGAATTTCTACATAACGAGTATTGTGAATTTCAAACGTTTTAGAGACATATTAAACAGCAACGGAGAACCGACGAATTTTCTCCGCAAACAGTTCTTATATGATTAGCAGGTGATTATCTTGATTAGACCCTTTTTGATCATATGATTACCATATTTTGTGAAAATTTACTATAGAACAACATTTTCAGTAAATAATCTGGAGATTAAATTTGCAGAAAGTTCAGGTACCCCAATGAGAAGCCTCCTAAATTTCTCACGGTCAAATGAATTTCGGAGAAAGCATTAGAGCTTCCGATTTCAGAAATCAACATAGAAAAAATAATTAAGTACGATACACAAAAACTACATGACTGCGCTCCGATTCCTTACTTTTTGTGATAAAAAAAAATCTCATGCAAAAAATCAAATTTTCTGATATTTGAAAAAAAAAACTTGATATTAGCCTGAATTCGAGTTTTAGGTATAATAAAAAGGGGAAGAAATCTTCTGGCATTATTTAATGTTATTAAAAATGTAATTTTTTATTTTAAAAAAATCGAGACATTTTCAGCTCTGATATCAGATATATATTCACTTTTGATATCAGAAAATGGAGTTTGGAAAATGGAGTTTTTCAGTTTATATCAGAAATTTATTTTTTATATCTAAAATCATATTTTGATATCGGGAACTAATTTTGACATCAAAATGTGATTTTCGGATATCAGAAATATGATTTTTGACATAAAAGGAATAAAAAAAACAAGACTCACGAGAATCACGATACCAAAAGTCTTTTATGATGATGTCATTTGCAGTTCAGTGTTGCTTTATCATCAGTACAAAATGTTAGAACATGTCATGTTCATTAGTGTAGTTTAAGTACTGATAGTTCTGAACTTATTGGAACAAAACGCCCTTATCTTAGTCTTCAAGGGTGGTTTGATACCTGGCTTTTGAAATTCCATTCCGACATATGTAAAGTCATGACTGTAACAAACAAACAAACAAAAATCAGCAATAGAAGAACTTATTACAATTTAAACGAGAATACAGATAAAAAAATGGAACTACAGAAATAAATTTATAGTCATGTTTGGTAGACGAAAACATATATTCCAGCAAAAATTAATAGCTAATAGCATAATGGGTCTTATAAGAAGTACGTATACATATCTGGATGTGCAAAGTTTTAAATACCCCTTTCAGGCTATTTTAAGGCCACACCAGGAGTGTGAGGCAGCAGTATTGGTCCAATATAAAATATATCGAAAATGTACAGAGAGGAGTCACAAGACATTTTCACTCACTGACATCATCAGTGATAGAAGCCTTCAAAATAATCACTGGAAGTTAAAATTAGTTTTTCATTCTACCGGACTCAGTAATCACAGCTAAAATAGCGGAACAATCCGAAATAAATTTGGACAAATTCTTGGTGCCATGATATAAGATTGATAAGATTGAAGACCATGTAGAATAATGATGAACAGATTCATTTTCATAACAGGAAAACTGATGTTGGTCTACAGAACAAATTGTTCCAAAACATTTTTAAAGAACAAATTGTACCCAGAAAACTGAAACACTCTTAAAAGAATCAACAGTTGTAATTAATCATTTTAGTAGTAAATATTGTTGTGCTGTTTGACGGTAGTTGGACTCAGTTCTACACATCTAAAAATAAACCAAAAAAAAACAACAGTTGGTAAGAAAGTGTTGTATTCATATCGGAACAAGATATTATTTGCGGCCAAACCGATATATAACAGTATAACAACGTAAACATCAGAATTTGAGCCCTCGTGCTGTTGTACCTTTTTATACCAACATTTTGCCTACCTACGAAAAATCAGATTCTGACCCTCTGATCTGCCTTGTTTTTTCTTTTTTTTTAATTTTATTTCATTTTAATGTAATTTCCAGAAAGCCGATTCTGTTATCTAAATTTTCGTAAGTTTTGTTGAAAACTAAGGAGTATCTCCATCGTGCAAAGCTCTATCCTTAGCTGATTTTGGCTTTACATTTAGATCATATTGGTTATTTGTTCTCTATCAGTTTTTTAACATCTTTGAGTTTATGCGCTTCCAAACGTTTAGATTTTATCTGCACCGAAGAGACATAAGTTGTCGAAATGCGCATATGCAGAATTTAAATTCACAGTAACTTCGGTATTTAGTCAGTTGTTGTCCTTGAAGAATTAGTTACTATTCGGTTGGAAATTTGTTCATCAGTTCTTCGGTTTTGTTTTTTGCATATAAATATCTTACTTTATGTACAATCAAAACTGTACTGGTTTATCGTCAGAGTTGTTTTTACCAAACTCATTGATGCTGATTAATTTTATTTGAAACATTGATTCACGAATGAGTTAGAGTTAAATCATTTCAGGTTGATAATTAGGGCCCCGCCACATAGTGGCGGACGCCCTATAGTAATCACTCTGTCCGTCCGTCCGTGCGTCCGTCCGTAACAAAGTCGTGTCCGGGCTATAACTTTTTTGTCTTTTGAGATAGGCTTTTGATATTTTGCATGTAGATAGATCACTTCAAGACGATGTGTCATGAGCAATGATTGGTGACCTTTGACCTTGACCTTTGTCGCCAAGGTCATATTTTGCTTTTATGATGACAAGTCGTGTCCGGGGTATAACTTTTTTGTCTTTTGTGATAGGCTTTTGATATTTTGCATGTAGATAGATCACTTTAAGATGATGTGTCATGAACAATGATTGGTGACCTTTGACTTTGACCTTTGTCGTCAAGGGTAGATTTTTGCTTTCGTACTGACAAGTTTTGTCTTTTGCGATAGGCTTTTGATATTTTGCATGTAGATAGATCACTTCAAGACAATGTGTCATGTACCATGATTGATGACCTTTGACCTTGACCTTTGTCTTCAAGGTCAGATTATTGCTTACATTCTGTTGATATTTTGATAACATGATGGTGTCCATACTTGTGTAGTGTCCACACTTGTACTGTGTCCACACCTGTATTGTGTCCACACACACTTAAATTTGCACTTATATTACAGCGTGGCCCACAGAGATGGCTGCCCTGCCATCTCTCCGATGTCTAGTCAAATACGTGACATCATTTCAAGGTCCGTGCGTCTGTCTTTCGTAAACTTTTCATTCAAAGATCTTCTCCTCTGTAACCACTGGGCCGACTGGAACCAAACTTGGTCACAATAATCCTTGGATGGTCCCTTTAAAAATTGTATGCGTCAGGTCCTTACCTCATCAAAGATCGCCACCAGCAGGAAAAAAAAAGTTTTAACATTGGACCCTATGGGAAAAAGTTCAAAGATCTTCTTCTTAGAACTACCAGTCCAATTATTACCAAATTTACGCGCAATGGTCCTTAGATGGTCCTTTCCAAAAAGGTATCCGTCAGGTCCGTACCCAATCCAAGATGGCCGCCAGCGGGGAACATAGTTTTAACATTGGACCCTATGGGATAAAAGTTCAAAGATCTTCTTCTTAGAAACTACCTGTCCAATTATTACCAAACTTAGGCGCAATGGTCCTTAGATGGTCCCTTCCAAAAAAGGTATCCGTCAGGTCCATACCTCATCAAAGATGGCCACCAGCGGGGAAAATAGTTTTAACATTGGACCCTATGGAAAAAAGTTCAAAGATCTTCTTCTCAGAAACTACAAGCCCAACTATAACCAAACTAAGGCACAATGGCCCTTAGATGGTCCCTTAGTAGTATAGAGGGACAGGCAAAGTCGCATTTGCGGAGCGTTGCCATAGAAACAAGTGGAGCGTTGCCATAGGAACACGAAGTGTTCCGAAGTGGTGTCGATCTCTCCGTCATATCCCGAACCCGGTGGTGTTGCCATGAGAACACGAAGTGTTGAATGACGTACTCAAACTTGTTATGAATGACGTAATACTATTGACTAATCAAAAACTTGTTATGAATGACGTAATCAAACTTGTTATGAATGACGTAATACTATTGACTAATCAAAAACTTGTTATGATTGACGTAGCCTTCACCTCATTGTTCGGTGGAATCGTCGCGGCGGAGCGTTGGTATATGTCTAATGGTGTTTTCTATCACGTCCGCGTTCATTTAGGGGAGATTACTCTTGTATTGAAAAAAACCCACTCTGCATTTATAGGGGCTTGTGACCCTTAATGTGAAACATATATAACCATATGTTT
>MJUU01051576.1:123641-146148 GCA_002080025.1 Modiolus philippinarum | reverse complement strand
GAAAAAAGGCGGGAAAATTAAAAGTGCTCCGATTTGGATGAAAATCGACACAGAGGTTGCCTATGATGTGTGGAATTGAATTCTGGTGTCAGAATTTCCAAAATGGCGACCGTTGCCATAGAAACTGAAAAAAGGCGGGAAAATTAAAAGTGCTCCGATTTGGATGAAAATTGACACATAGGTTGTCTATGGTATGTGGAATTGATTATTGGTGTCATTATTAACTTTGAAATCTAGGTCCATGGGAGGTTTGGGAGCCATTCTATGATCCACAAGATCATAATCACATCTTGTTATTATTATTATTTTACTTCCAATAAATTTTGTCCACGCAAGTTCTCAGAGTTGCTTAAACAGAATCACTTGATACTTGGCACACAGTTGGACCACCATGTGAAGTTGTGCATGACGGTGAAAAAATTTTCAAAATGGCCGCAATTTCTAAGATGGCCGCCATTTTACGTCAAAATTTCAACTTTGTCCGATTTCAACGAAAATTAATTTCTAGGTAGATTTTGACGCTGCAAACAAGATGGAAGCATCGAATTGGCTGCCAGGGGCGACATCAGCTATTGCTTGCAATTGCAAATCTAGTTATGTCGCCCCAGACGTAGTCGGGGCGACATATTGTTATTGTTCTGTTTCTTCTTTTTCTTCTTCTTCTTATTATTCTTTGTTACTATTATTATTGTTCTTCCACACATTTTTGTCCGGACTATTTTGAGAAAACGGTTTAATGGAAGGAAATGAAACTTGGCATGAAGTTAAATCACTATAACGAGAAGTGCAGGTTACCGAAAATAATTTCAAAACGGCCGCCATATCTAAGATGGCCGCCAAAATACGTCAAATTTTCATTGTTGTCCGATTTCAACGAAAATTGATTTCTAGGTAGATTTTCATGCTGCGAACAAGATGGGAGCATCGAATTGGCTGCCAGGGGCGACATCAGCTATTGCTTGCAATTGCAAATCTAGTTATTATTCTTTTTCTTCTTGTTCTTCCGGCGTAAAATTTTTGTCCGGGACATATCTCGAAAACCTGTGACCGGAACCTCATGAAACTTCATATGCTGGTAGAAGCCAAGGAGAAGATGTGTCTTCCGGTCTTGGAATTTCCAAAATGGCGACCGTTGCCATGGAAACCGTAAAAAAGGCGGGAAAATTGAAAGTGCTCAGAATTGGATGAAATTTGATAGGAAGGTTGCCTAGCATGCATAGAATTGATTTTTGGACCTAAAATTTTCAAAATGGCGACCGTTGCCATGGAAACCGAAAAAAGGCGGGAAAATTCAAAGTGCTCAGAATTGGATGAAATTCGATAGGAAGGTTACCCAGCATGCATAGAATTGATTTTTGGAACTAATATTTTCAAAATGGCGACCGTTGCCATGGAAACCGAAAAAAGGCGGGAAAATTCATAGTGCTCAGAATTGGATGAAATTCGACAGGAAGGTTGCCTAGCAGGCATAGAATTGATTTTTGGTCCGGAAATTTTCAAAATGGCGACCGTTGCCATGGAGAGCAAAACGAGGCGGGAAAATTCAAATGTTCAGAATTTTATGAAATTTCACAGGACAGTTGCAGGATATGGGAGTTCGTTTGAGAGACTTTTGTGTTTCGCTCTGCGAACACAGTTATTACTTGTTATATAATTGATATAAGACTGATATGCTCTGCTGGGGGTCAGCTGTTAGTAAACTGAATCCATCAACAGAATGTCCATTCCAATTAGCTATTCCAGAGAATGGAAGGAGAGCGTCTTCAAGAATCAGGAAACAAATACACTATCTTTCATAACATTACACTTTTATTGTAGTTAGTTTATCAGTAAATATGAAAAAGATGCAGTACATGTAGATGTCATTTGAATCAACGACGTATATTTATTTAAATATACGTCCTTGTTTGAAGAATACACGATAAAAAGTTTATCAGTTGTTTGATTAATTATAATATAGGAAAAGGTTATCTTTTTCAATTCAAAATATATGAAAGGGTCTGGATTTTAAATTTTTTATTATATGATAAGGTAGGGGTATCTTAACCCCAGCGGCACCCCCTATCAAAGCCATATATAAGTGGACCCCCCGAGAGGATATGGTTTACATGTCTGGGTATAGTTGTTTCTGAGGGTATTGACAGGTTAGCGTAATGGTCTTGTGCCACGTGTCTTGTGCATTGCATTGATAAACTTATTGTAATATATACCATTCGTTTCACCATTCATTCAATCTTATCCAATACATTTCATATGATGTAAATTTATTAAACAGATGGCCAAGTTCATCATGGCAAACATTATTGGCGACTGTAGTATTGACTACATGAATTTGATTTAGAAGTAATATTTTTGTAATGTCCACATGATAAGTTAACAATTTACTTAGTTAAAAGCAATTACAAAGTTATCTATGCTATCAGTGTGTCGATGAATGCCATTTAGTCAAGTGTAATTAATCCTCTCAATTCTTAAATATCATAAATATCCTACTAATTCAGCATCCCAATTGATTTGATTATATCTGCGAAGCTGAGACATTAATTGTCGAATTGATCATTTTGGCTTTTCATTTGGGTCCTATTGGTTATTTGTTCTCTATCGGATTTTACACATTTATCTACACTGTAGACGTTTTAAGTTACATCGAAATTGCCGTCTCAATTAATACAATTTACAGTTACTTCACGTTAATTTATATTTGCTTGTGATAATGCGTCGTCGGCGTCAGCAAAACTTTAACCTGGCTTGTGGAATTGAGACCTGAATAGCTAGGATGTTGATATTTAGTATGTGACTTCCTTGTGGTGAGAGCTTTCTTCTGGTACTATACTTGTAGACATTTTGACCTTGACCTTGCCCTTAGGGCAATTTTTAAAAAACTTTAACCTTGCCTCTAGATGGTAGGCTTTTAGTGATAGGGTGTTCATATTTAGTATGTAACTTCCTTAATGAGAGCTTTCTTCTGGTACCATACTTGTAGACATTTTGACCTTGACCTTGCCATGAGGGCAATTTAAAAAGAAAAACTTTAACCTTGCGTACAGAAAGTAGGCTTTTAGCAGTAGGTTGTTTATATTTGGTATGTAACTTCCTTATAATGAGTGCTTTCTAGTGATACCATATTTGTAGACATTTTTACCTTGACCTTGCCTTGAGGACAATTTGTAAAAAACTTTAACCTTGCCTATAGAAGGTAGACCTTTAGTGGTAGGGTGTATATATTTTGTATGTAACTTCCTTATGATGAGAGCTTTCTTGTGGTACCATATTTCTAGACATTTTTACCTTGACCTTGCCCTGAGGGCAATTTTTTAAAAACTTAAACTTTGCTTCTAGAATTAAATTGTTTAGTGAAAGGGTGTTTATATTTGATATGTGACTTTCTTGTGAAGAAAGCTTTTTATTACTTTCCAATTTATTGTGCATTGAGGTTACTGGAATCCCCGGCGAGCTATGTTGTCTTCTGACAACTCTTATTAAATATGAGAATTCATTCTTTTTCAGGTGTTTGACATTGGTGACACTATAAATGTCAGGACAACTGGAAATAGCCCAAAAGGATTTAAAACAGTCATGTTCTTATATGTAAGTTACTATAGATTATCTTAGTATCACATTCAGGACACTCCCTTTATTTGTTAATATAACAACTAGAAGTAGTCCAATATAAGTTATCATGCACTGAACCAACTAATATGATTATTTAGATAGTGTCGAAAATCGTTGAACGGCAAGCGACCTTCAGGTCCCGCCGTTCAACCATTTTCGACACTATCTAAATAATCATATTAGTTGGTTCAATGCATGATAACATTTTTGTGCGGTTATGCAAACCTGTTTGTGTTTAACTAAGAAAACAAGAAAACGATAATTACAAAATGACCTACATTAAACTACACGATTATAAACATAAACGCTATGTCGGCTGACCGCGTACTCTGGACAATACACAGCCGAATGATGTATTGATTTTTCATGTTGTATAAAGTTTACATGGCCTTTTCGTAATACATGGAGCGAAAACCTTTGAAAATGAATGCAAATAAAATATTTCATATAATTTACATGTTATTCCAAGTATAGATGTATTTCACATTTTAGTTTTTTACTGTAAATACCAGGCTGAAATTAGTTTTACATTACGTGGAAGTAAACTATGTTTAATTTCGATATGTTTATTTATCCATGCTTACTGTATGTTTGTGAATTTTGTCCTTATGTACAATTCTTATATGTACTTTGGTCTACATGTAGGTGAAACACTACATTATCATGATTATTGATTGTCATGTGTAGGGCGGACATGGTTATTTAGCAGGTGGTTAATCAGCCAATAGAATCCAAGTTTACATCCGCATAACCGCACAATAGGAATTTTGTAAGTGTTATAATCGGTAACCTATTCTAATCGCAAAAACATATTGATTTACTTGATCAGGCCTTTACTTTTATATTCTTAATATCTGATAGTACTTAAATTCGTAAGCCTTTCTTCGATACTCAGTTTTTGTTTGTTTGTTTGTTTGTTTTTTTTTTTGAATAATCTTAAATGATTTTATCTGTTGAATAGTGTTGCATGGATAAGCAAACTTCACTTCTTTGACAGTGACTATGTTACGTTTTTGTCATGAGATCAGTTTCTCAACAAGAATAGCCATGATATCTAGTACCTCTGTGGAGGTGGTTGCATGATTTCTTTCTGTTAGCTGACTATAAAGATCAAATCCTTTTTTGTCTCGCCCGCGACGAAAGGCGCGGAAAGAGAGACATATGCGTACAAAGTATGACGGCGGCGGCGGCGACGTCGACGGCGTAAACTTTCATGTTAAGTTTTTGTGATTAGGTCACTTTCTCAGTAACTATAATTGTAGATCAATGATATTTGGTATATAGGTTGGTCTTGAGTAGTACATGACAGTCTGCTATATGGATTTTGTCTGTGACCTCAATTTTACGGTCCAGTGAACATTTTAAGTTTTTGTGCTTAGTTCAGTTTCTCAGTAACTATAAGTGATAGGTAAATGATATATGGTATGCAGGTTGGTCTTGGGTAGTACATGACAGTCTGTCATATAGCTTTTGTCCTTGACCTCAATTTCACGGTCTAGTGAGCATGTTAAGTTTTTGTGATTAGGTCATTTTCTCAGTAACTGTAAGAGGTAGGTCAATGATATTTGGTATATATGTTGGTCTTGGGTAGTACATGACAGTCTGCCATATGGCTTTTGTCCTTGACCTCCATTTCACAGTCCAATGAACATGTAAAGTTTTTGTGCTTAGTTTAGTTTCTCAGTTAGAATAGTGGTAGGTCAATGATATATGGTATGTAGGTTGGTCTTAGATAGTACTTGACGGTCTGCCATATAGCTTTTTTCAATTTCACGGTCTAGTGAGCATGTTAAATTTTTATGATTAGGTCATTTTCTCAGTAACTTTAAGTGGTAGGTCAATGATATTTTGTATATAGGTTGGTCTTGATCGAGTAGTACATGACAGTCTATGGCTTTTGTCTGTGACCTCAATAGCACGGTCCAATGAACATGTAAAGTTTTTGTGCTTAGTTTAGTTTCTCAGTAACTATAAGTGGTAGGTCAATAGTATATGGTATGTAGGTTGGTCTTAGGTAGTACATGCCAGTCTGTTGTATGGCTTTTGTCCTTGACCTCAATATCACGGTCTAGTGAGCATGTTAAGTTTTTATGATTAGGCCATTTTCTCATTAACTATAAGTGGTGGGTCAATGATATTTTGTATATATGTTGGTCTTGGGTAGTACATGACAGTCTGCTTTATTGCTTTTGTCTGTGGCCTTAATTTCGTGGTCCAGTGATCTTGTTAAGTTTACTAGTATCTATTAATGTAAGGTCAATAATATTTGATATGTGGGTTTGTCTTAGATGGAAGATGACAGCCTGCTTTTTTGTTTTATCCCTCGACCACATTTTCACGGTTTAATGAGCATGTTTGGTTTCACAGTATCTATCAGTGGTAGGTCACTGATATTTGGCATTTTGGTTTTGGGTGATACATGACAGTCTGCTATATTGCTTTTGTCAGTTAATCTAATTTCACAGTCAATTGAACATGTTAAGTTTTGTGATTTAGGCAGTTTGAGTTTTCACATCCATTTTGCGACCAAGTAGGGACGGGCGAGACATCAATTTGGGTCCACACTTGTTACTTTTATCAGTGGGAATGATTTTGGATTCTTTAACTACGTCAAGGGTTTCGATATAACCGTTTCCCAGATGTAAACGATTGAAAGGGACCAGTGCCACATTTGTAACTCCAAAGTATGAGTTTGGAAATCTTCTAGAAATCATTATGTTTAGCGAATTGCATTGTTAAGCTTACACATTTTGGTGTGTCAAACATGATTTGATCATCTTATCTAAACAGTTGTTATTTTTTGATGTTGCATTTGCTTTTGTAATCAGCTGATCCCACTTCTTCGTTAAAGGTCTTGTATTGTGTGGTTCAGTGATCATCTGATGTTAGACCTTGTCTTATTTCGTGTTTTCAGTGGGTCAGTGCATTTCTGGTTTTGACAACTTGTTTTGAGTTCGAGTTGTCGGTGCTTCAGTGATCATCTGCTCTTGCTTCTTGTTTTGAGTCTGCGATATGTGTTCTATAGTAATATTTGATCCTACAAATTTGTCTTGAGTTGGGGTTATGTGTTCTTCAGTGCCCCATCCGATCGTACTACTCGTTTGGAGTGTGTTGCATTCGTGCTTTGGTGATCATCATTTGTTCAGAGATATCATTAGTTATTCTTGTTTTAGTGTATTAATGGATAGCGATATTGACCCTTCTTGTTGGTATGTAACTATTTGTCTTGATTGTCAGTACCTGTTGTTTTTGATTGATATTTTGGTTTATAAAAAAACAGCATCACTTAATGAGATGATAGCATGGAGATACCACAATTAACATTTCATTTTTATACAAGAGGAATCATTTTGAGTTTTTTTATAGTGTATTGTTTTGTTATAGCATTCAGAATTTTGCAACATTTTTTTATGCCTGCCCACGAATGTGGAAGGGGCATATACTGATACCCTTGTCCGTCCTTCCGTCCGTACGTCCGTACGTCCTGTTAAGTTCTGCGTTTAAGTCCACTTCTCAAACTGTAAGAGGTAGAACAATAATAGTAGGCCAGTAGGTAGATATTTGATAGTACTACAGAGTTCACTAGATAGTTTGACTCTGTGACCTACATTTCATGCTTGAGTGACTCTGGTTAAGTTTTGTGTTTAAGTCAATTTCTCAACAACTACACATTATAGGACAATGATGTTTCATCAAATTGATTGCCTTGATGAGTATTACCCAAATCATTGACAATAAGGTGGGTTTGACCTACATTTTACGCTTCAGTGACTTTGGTTAAGTTTTGCGTTAAAGTCCATTTCTCAACAACTACACATTATAGGACAATAATATTTCATCCAATTAATTGCCTTGACGAGTACTATCCAAATCACTGACAATTAGGTGGCTTTGACCTACATTTTACGCATCAGTGACTCTGGTCAAGTTTTGAATTTAAGTCCATTTCTCAACAACTACACATTATAGGACAATGATATTTCATCAAATTGATTGCCTTGATGAGTATTGCCCAAATCATTGACAATTAGGTGGCTTTGACCTACATTTTATGCTTCGGTAAATTTGGTTAAGTTTTGCCTTTATCTCAACGACTACACATTATAGGACTATGATATTTCGTCAAATTGATTGCCTTGGTGAGTACTGCCCACATCAATGACAATTAAGTGGCTTTGACCTACATTTTATGATAAGGTTATATTTTGCGATTAATCTTTTGGCGGGGCATCCGTGTCTTACAGACACATTCTCTAGTTTATTTTACAACATTTTTGACATTCCAAATACCATTCAATTTATTCTTGTGATTTATAATTATAATTTTTGACTTTTTTATCTGTGCTGTGTCTGTGTGTCTGTAAATCTTAACGGAACCTTTAGCGTTCTATTAATATCAAAATAATTTGGCTATTATTAAACTATCTCACATCCTTTACTCATTTTCCGGATTTACAATTAAGTGGCATTTTAATACAAAAATACCCAACTGTCAAATTGATAAAATGTAAATTTCGTTATGTACTCGTGTGTCAAAGAGTTACAAGTCATCAGCAGCATTAGAATCAAATAGTATGGAAAGCCATAAAGCAAAAGAAGTAAAACAAGTAATCATTACCAAAATTTCGAGAAATGCCATACACGGAAAAACCTAAGTATTTTTAAGGGGTTTGAATTTAGATAGCAGCAGTAAATTTCTATATAAGGCAAGTTAATTTTTTTCTGTCAGGACTATTGGGCTGGTGAATACCCTTTGGGACATCTTGTCAACCAGTAGTGGGATCGACCCTTTAATTTCAAAATACAAAAATATCCAAGTTGCATAATAAAAAGTAGATTATATGTTATACTTACCTAAAACTTTAAATGTTTATTTGAAATATACTGCTCAAGTATTATAAATAATTTACTAGTTAAAACAGCTTTTTCAATTTTTATTAGCTCACCTTGCCTAAAAGGCCGTGTGAGCTATTGCCATCACTTGGCGTCCGTCGTCCGTCCGTCCGTCCGTCCGTCCGTCCGTCCGTCGTCCGTCCGTCCTTCGTAAGCTTTTTCAAAAATCTTCTCCTCTGAAACCGCTAGGCTACTTGGCCTGAATCATCACCAAGGTATCTAGATTCCAAATTGTGTTCGATTAGTCCGAGGACCAAACAACATGGCTGCCGTTACTAAAAATAGCACATAGGGGTAAAATGCTGGTTTTGGCAAATAACTCAAAAACCATTACAGATATCAAAAATCTGACGAAAGTAAAAGTGATCAGCATGACAAGATCTACCTGCCCTGCAATTTTGAAGAAAATCCGAAAACCCGTCTTAGAGTTATTGCCCTTTTCAGTGAAAATTTCAAAATTTTGATATTCATTATTTTTTATTGCAAAAACTATAACAGATAGAGGTCAACTTTAAATTGAAAAAAGGTTCAGCATATCAAGATCTACCCACCTTGAAATTTTGAAGAAAATCTGACCATCTATATAGGAGTTTTTGCCCTTTATTGGTCAAATTTAAGAAATTTGATACTTTTTGTCATCAATTTAAAAAATCTTCTCCTCAGACACCACTGGGCCAATTGTTACCAAACTTGACCTGAATCATCACCAGGGTAAACAGTTTCAAAATTGTGTTCGATTAGTCCGAAAACCAAGCAACATGGCTGCTGTTACTAAAAATAGAACAAAGGGGTAAATTGCATTTTTCGCAAATAACTCGAAAACCGTTACAGATATCAAAAATCTGATTGGAGTGAAAATAATCAGCATGTTAAGATCTACCCGCCCTGCAATTTTAAAGAAAATGTTGGAGTTCTTGCCCCTTTTCCATGAAATTTTCTAAATTTTAATATATATATTTTTATTTTAAAAAAAGTAACAGATAGAGGTCAAGTGTAAATTGCAAAAAGGTTCAGCATATCAAGATCTACCAACCCTGAAATTTTGAAGAAAATCCAAAAATCTTTGTAGGAGTTGTTGCCCTTTTTCGTGGAATTTTCAAATTTTCAAATTTTGTCGTCTTTTATATCCATAATTAGAGAAGATGAAGGTTAAGTGTAAATTGATTAAAATGTTTGCCATGCTATGACAACTTGTAAACTGGTGTATAAAATTGTTCGTTGACCACCATTTTCAAAATGGCCGCCAAAAAAAAGGCGGGGAAATTCAACATTGTCAGATTTAAATAAAATTTGGTTTCCAAATAGATATTGATGTTGCAACTTTAAAACCGGTGTTTAAAATTGTTCATTGACCACCATTTTCAAAATGGCTTCCAAAAAAGGCGGGAAAATTCAACATTGTCGAAATTCAAACCTGAATTTCAATGAAATTTGGTTTCCAAGTGCATATTGATTTTGCGACTTCAAAACAGATACTGAAAATTGTTTGTTGACCGCCATTTTCAAAATGGCCTCCAAAAAAGGCGGGAAAATTCAACATTGTCGAAATTCAAACCAATGTTAAAATTGTTCGTTGACCGCCATTTTCAAAATGGCTTCCACAAAAGGCAGGAAAATTAAACATTGTCCAATTTCAATGGAATTTGGTTTCCAAATAGGTTTTGATGTCGCAAATTCAAACCAATATTAAAAATTGTTCTTTGACTGCCATTTTCAACATGGCTTCCACAAAAGGCGGGAAAATTCAACATTGTCCGATTTCAACGAAATTTGGTTTCAAAGTGGATATTGATGTTGCGACTTCAAAACAGATGCTGAAAATTGTTTGTTGACCGCCATTTTCAAAATGGCCGCCTTTTTTGGCTAGAAAATTTAACATTGTCCAATTTCAATGGAATTTAGTTTCCAAATGGGTATTGATGTCGAAAATTCAAACCAATGTTAAAAATTGTTCGTTCACCGTCATTTCAAAATGGCCGCCAAAAAAGGTGGGAAAATTCAACATTGTCCCATTTCAATGAAATTTGGTTTCCAAGTGGATATTGAATAGTTCGTTGACTGCCATTTTCAACATGGCTTCCACAAAAGGCGGGAAAATTCAACATTGTCCGATTTCAACGAAATTTGGTTTCAAAGTGGATATTGATGTTGCAACTTCAAAACAGATGCTGAAAATTGTTTGTTGACCGCCATTTTCAAAATGGCCGCCTTTTTTGGCTAGAAAATTTTACATTGTCCAATTTCAATGGAATTTGGTTTCCAAATGGGTATTGATGTCGCAACTTCAAACCAATGTTAAAAATTGTTCGTTCACCGCCATTTCAAAATGGCCGCCAAAAAAGGCGGGAAAATTCAACATTGTCCCATTTCAATGAAATTTGGTTTCCAAGTGGATATTGAATTGTTCGCTGACCGCCATTTTAAATGGCTGCCAAAAAAGGCGGGAAAGTTCAACATTGTCTGATTTCAATGAAATTCGGTGTCCAAGTGGATATTTATGTTGCGACTTCAAAAGTCGTGTTGAAAATTGTTTGTTGACTGCCATTTTCAAAATGGCAACCAAAAAGGCGGGAAAATTCAACCTTTTCCTATTTCAATGAAATTGGTTTCCAAATAAATATTGATGTGGTAACTTAAAAATATGGTTTTGAAAATTGTTGTTGACTGCCATTTACAAAATTCAATTTCAAAACTGGTGTTGAAAATGGTCATAAGCAAGTCAAAAAAGCGCAACAGAGACATATATTAAAACAAGATCAGACTTTTAATACAGTTCAAGATATTGGTGGTGTTTGAGCTAAGAAAGTTTGAAAGACTTAAGTTCAACTGTATAACTTAAAATGTAAGCTTTATTGTGGCAACTGAAAGCCAGGTGAGCGATACAGGCTCCTTGGAGCCTCTAGTTATCATTAGCTTTATAGAGAAAATATACTAATTACTGTTTCAAAGATGGTAAAAGAGATCTTTGAAATGTATTTGTGCCTTTACTGGGTGAGAGTTTTTGATGATAATTAGTATCATTTGAACTACTCCAATTTATAATACCAGTCTACGTTATGGTCAAAGGGAGGCAACAGTAAACCATTAGACAAATTATTTTGTATTTTATCCATTATAATAGAAATTCAGTCTCGTTTTATTTTATAGCAAGCACAGTACATTGTAAGTCTTTATAATGTACATGTGTACTGTATAGGCTTGTGAAAGTTGCAAAATGTAAATAAAGAAACATTTGTCCAAATGGTCGCCCAGGTTTTAATATTTTCATGCAGTACTCAGTATTTTTCATATCCTACTGAATGCAGTATAATGGTACATTACTATGAAGCTCAAACATTATTATAGCTTACATTGTATTTCATAGCTCAATGTTTTCAATTAATCAAATATTTGTAAGGAAAAGTGAGCAATTCACAGATGAAATAATGAATATGGTTTTAGGACCCCACAGTACTTCATACTGATATTATAATAACTGAAAGTAAAATTTGTACATAATTTGCATTGTGGTAAAGTGGTAAAAAGTTTTGTGAAGTGTTATTTATGTTGAATTACAGATGCAGGACTCAGATAATCAACCAATTTTGAAAACTTAAATGTCATTTCTCCTTTGAACATTGACCGGGAAATCCAAAAAGATGATATAGACATTGTGATCAATAATCCTGTGAAATTCTAAAGAAATTATTATAGAAATGGGTGCAATAGTAGTGGCTTCAAGATGCGAAATTTCGATGTCCGAAAGTGCCATATTACTCTCTGAAAAACAGGGGCGAATATTCTGATAACAAAATATGCACAACTATGTACTTTGATAAAACAATCCAGTGACGTTTTGTTCCAGTTTAATGAAAGATGTAAGAGAAGTAATGCTAATAAGGAGGAATTTGATAAAACTAAAATAAAAAAGAGCCCTGCAATAGACCATATCCGACCTTTGGTATTAGGATTTACCAGACTACTTTTCAATACGTCACAGTATAGAAAACGTCACGTCATAGAGCCTAAAACGTCATGAAGTTGGTCACATGGGGCGAACACGTTTGTGACGTAGGGCGGACAAACAACACCTGGTGAATCTGAATACCAGAACTCGGATATGGTCTATTTTACAAAGCAATATGCACATCAATATGTAGAAAAATCCACAGAAAAAAATGGTCCAGCTATTCTGATTTCCTATCGTTATTTATGTTTATCTGTTGTTTTCAATTATTGTTTTTCTAATGCAGTTCGCTTGTAAATTGTGGCATGTGATTGTAGTTCCCGGCCATTTTAAGTGTTTATTGTTATCCTGTTTTTGTAATTTTACAATCGGATGAATTAAGTTAAGAAAAGTGACACGCAAACATTTTGAGCAATATCAAATTAACAGGCATACGATGGACGTTCGACAGATGGAAAGCCTTAAACAATAAGTGTTCTCCTCAGAAGGCGAAGAGGCATCATATATACGTCTACAAGGAAATGTTATCATTATTATAATTATATACTTGATGTATGATATGCGTCTCAATATCCACCCCGTGATGGCTTTCACGGCAGATCTTAGAGTAATATTTAACCTTATTGAAAATAACCTCTCGAGTACATTGAAGCAAAGTCTAACAATACTGAAGTCTCAAAATCCATTTAACAGATACAAGTATGAGAAGTAACACGGACATGTATGAAGTGCCGTTTTGCTATTTATTTCTCATTTTCTGATATCAAAAAATATTTTTTGATATCAAAAAATTGATTTTCTGATATCAAAAATCCGAATTTTTGATATCAAAAAATGATTTTCTGATATCAAATAATCCATTTTCTGATATCCAAAAGTCTATTTTCTGATATCAAAAAATCGAATTTCTGATATCAGAAATTCACTTCTATTTTTTGATATCAAAAAATCGAATTTTTGATATAAAAAAATCAAAACTATTTTCTGATATCAGAAATTCATTTTTTGATATCAGAAAATCGATTTTTTGATATCAGAAAATGCATTTTTTGATATAAGAAATTCAGATTTTTTTATATCAAAAAATATTTTTTGATATCAAAAATTTGATTTTCTGATATCAAAAAATATGATTTTTTGATATCAGAAAATAATTTCTGATATCAGAAATTCGATTTTTTGATATCAAAAAATATTTTTTGAAATTAAAAATTATTTTCAGATATCAAAAAATATTTTCTGATATCAAAAAATCGAATGTCTGATATCAAGAAATCGAATTTCTGATATCAAAAAACAGATTTTCTGATATCAAAAAATGGAATTTCTGATATCAGAAAATGAATTTCTGATATCAGAAAATAGTTTTGATTTTTTGATATCAAAAATTCGATTTTTTGATATGAAAAAGTGAATTTCTGATATCAGAAAATATTTTTTGATATCAAAAAATCCAATTTCTGATATCAAAAAATAGAAGTGAATTTCTAATATCAGAAATTCGATTTTTTGAAAATAGACTTTTTGATATCAGAAAATCGAATTTTTGATATCAAAATTAGGATTTTTTGATATCAGAAAATATTTTTTGATATCAAAAAATAAGGAATAAATAGTAAAACGGCGCCTCATAGACATGTGCCATGTGAACTTCTGAAGCTGTGAGGCCGGTTCTTTTCTGCTATGCATGCATCAGACAAATATGTAGCAGAAGCTTTTTTTCTATTAAATTAAATATGTCCAGGGTTTAATCGTTGCTAAGAACAATGCAAGATGAAACTGATCAATTCTAGATCTTGTCTAGTCTAAAAAAACAATTGCAAGTTAAAAGACTGTACCATATATTGGTCAGCCAACTCTTAATGGCGACTGTCGAATTTACGGAGTGTTAATTTCAGGTGTTCGTGTTTTTACTCTATCGGATTTGACTTTACTACCGGAGTTGACATGTTCAACACGGCGGGTGTCTTATAAGAAGCAGGAGATGCTTACTCTATCGGTACACCTGATCTCACCAATGGTTTTTATGGGGTCCGTGTTGTTCATCTGTATGTGTGTCTTCATTTTTCTTTTTTGTCTCGTTCTCAAGTGGTGTCCTTGTTTCTTAGTGTTTCCGATGTTGCCTTTGTCCATGGATTGTTCGTTCTTTGACTGACGGCTCGGTTCTCACTTACCTTCATACTCGTATCCTTTGAGTATTTTTGTGGTTGGTCATTTAAATCTTTTGTATTAGGAGGATGCTCTAGCATATCGTATCAGCTGAAGGACAGAAACGATAGAACTGCTAGGGAATGGGGAATGGGGAATTAAAGATAAAAATTTGAAATAACATTTGTCAATTTCCAGAAACATATCTGAATACAAGGTCAATTTTAAAATTTTTGTAATTTAAATTTTTCCGGTTGACTTGGATTGATATAAGGTACTGATTGAAATATGGTTCATTGAATGGAAGAAAACTCAACATTCAAGTTTACGTCCGAATTCATATCTCAGTAACTGTAAATGGTAGGATCATCTTACCTTGCATGTGCATGCATCTTTGGTGGTAGGTCAGCATTCAGGCAAAACAAGGTCACTTTGACCTATTTTTTCCGCATGATCGACTTAAGGTTTACATCTGAATTCATATCTTAGTACCTGTACATGATAGGATCATCTAACCTTGCATGTGCATGCTTTTATTGCAGTAGGTTAGCATCTAGGCAAAATAAGGGCACTTTGACCTATATATTCCACATGATCGACTTACATTCAAGTTTACGTCCGAGATCATATCTCAATGTCTGTACGTGGTAGAATCATCTAACCATGCATGTAGTAAGTCAACATCCCGGCAAAATAAAGTCACTTTTACCTATTTTTTTCGCATGATCGACTTGCATTTAAGTGTACATACAGATTCATATCTCATTCCTTTCGCATGGTATCATCATCTTACCTTGCACTTGCATGGTGAATAAAAGGATATGGAGTAAATGCATGCATCTTTGGCAGTAGGTCAGCTTCCAGGCAAAATAAGGTTGCTTGGGCCTATATTTTCTGTTTTGACTTGCATTCAGGTTTATATCGGAGTGAAGATTTTAAATCTCTATTTAATCATATGTATGTATGAATCTCAGATGATAGGCCAGCACCCTGGCAAAATTGGGTTGCTGTGTCCATGTGTTATAATAAGGCGAACTTTGTAATCGTTGTTCACCTATGTTTTCTTCACATCTTTAAGAAACTTTTATAAAAATGTACCTATAATAATGCAAAAACGGATGCTAGTAAGGTTCCACAATTCGTGCACATTGGAATTTTGATTGTCTGCTGAACTATTATTAAACCAAATTTGACAAATATATATTGAAGACAAAAAAGTCGAGAGTGTTGTCATCTTCACCACACTTGTTCTATGAATAGGTTTGATCCCTGACAAGGTAAGATTTTTATGACCTAGGAAAATCATTTTTATAGAAAAACACTTGCATCTTTGTAATCTGTCTTCCTTCATAAATGTAATAATAAAAGGAATAGAAAAAATCCAAAAGTATTAATTCTGTGTCAGAATTTTAATTAGTGATCTTTCATATTTTACAGATCTTTTGATTTTTTTAGAATCGGCATAAAAATGACACAAGTAGTAGTGAAAGCCTTTTCACGTTAATTTTGGGGCGAACAGGAGATAGAATATCTCTAAGAATTAAAGAGTTGGGTTATGTAGACCAGCGAAAAAAAACCCTCTGTGTATCTTTCCTTTTATGGAATTTTATGTACTTTATAAATATGTCACTAGCAGATATGTTATGATCTTATTTGGCCATTTTGATCTTATCGCGATCTGAACAGGCTCAACAAAATTTTGTTTAGACTGTGAGATATCCAGTCGAATTTCAAGATAATTACTTTCACTGACTATCAAAAGATATCGTTGATCATTGAACATTGTATAGTTTATTATAAGTTCTTGAATGACCGAACATCTAACTTTGATCAGTTTGAGTAAAGCATCTTGTTTAACTTGCCCACGATTATTTTTGTGTTAACAAGATAATTAAAAATGAATACAAACCATTAATCAAAGATGGTCACAATCTAAGTTTAAAATTGACCCTATGATCAATTGGAGGTATTAGCATATGGTTATGTATACTTTTAAGATTATTCTGGTACATATGCAAGTTAAATCAGGCATGCTCAATTTATAATGGACGTGGATTATCAGTTTTACTCAGATGTTTTGCCCTTTTTGTTTTCTTTTTCTTTTTTTCTTATTTTAAATAATTTTTACTTACAAATATAAACAAAATATACCTGTTACAGGAAAATGGAATACCTTTGCCCAAAACCATGTGAATTGCAAATAAGTCTATATGAAATTAGGTATAAACAACTAAGTAGTGAAGTTAGCTTAGAACTGCATATGCCCATTTCACAATTCATGTCTTTTAGAAATATTTGATAGACCATAAAGCAAAAATTTTTAAAAAATGGGAAGAAATACATGGAATAGTAACACATACTAAGATTAATACATCGACAAGAACGAGGAAAGAGGAAATTCTAAAATCATAAATCCAAAATCACGGCTATTCACAGCAACACGAATTGAGAGAGTATGACAAAGACAAAACAAATGAACAAAAATGAACAAGAACACCACATTAGTAAAGCACTAGCATTGTAAACCCCTATAAAAACTGAGGTATCATCAGGTGCCCCGGAAGGGTAAGCATGATCTGCTCCACGCGTGGCACCCGTCACGTATTTAATGCTTAACAATCTTTAAGTTGCACAATGTTTTTAAATTTAATAACACTTTACTTCAGCTTATGGCAAAAGGAAAGCAGATAAAGTCATATGAAGTTTCCAGTGGAACTGTTACAAGTATTGTTATTGAACAGAATATGGGTTTGGCACCCTCTGCATCTTTACTGTTATGGTCTCTCACTACTGAGGGCGAGCTTGTTGCAGATGAAATGGAAATATTTGTATCAGGTCTTTTTAGAAATACGGTAAGTGCTACCAATATGGAATGGAAATCTTTTCCAGAATTTTTGTATAATGCAGATTTTGCTATGTTTTTATTCACAATCATTAAAAGTAAAACTTTCATCTTCTTCATTTTGCCATACTTAAGGGCCCTGTACTTGCAGGATAAACATAAAATGCATGTTGGTAGATTTTTCGCATTTTTTTTCCTGTAATAATTTGGTAAATAATACTTTCAAAATAGAGTGTCAATATTTTAACTACCTAAAGCATTTACAGCAATAGGAAAAAAATATATATATTAATATGAATGGTTTGAATGTTTGTGCAAATACTTACACATTTGAAAAATATCCATCTATTTAACTGAACAACAACTATTGTGATTGCATCAAATTTCAAATTTCGAAAAAACATATATAATGTCAAAGTAAAATGTACTGTGGGTAACTTTACTGCATATATATATATTGAACATCTGAACAAATTTCGGACCCTTTCCAAATACATTGGATTTCATAGATCACTTATAAAATGTTTCAACTAAAATTAATTGCGATTTATTTACAGATGAGTATGCAGTTTAATAAAGAACGTGAGTTTGTTGGACGTGATGTCACATTGACAGTAACATCAAAAGAAAATTCAGACATATATGTAGTTGCTATTGATAAAGGGTCACAGATTTTGAAAGAACCAAATGATATTACAGTTGACGGGGTAAAATATTCTACTTTCTGCAATTTTTATCAGATTTTGCAAAATATTATGATTTCAGCATGATGACTGAATCAAATCCAATAATTACTTAACAAAATTTGTGTTCATACAACAAAGGATGTTAGTTTAACCCTTTTATGTTATTCCTCAAGGTTTTTCGACTTCTTTTTCTAAAAACTGCTTAAGATATTAGCTTGATATTGATATGTATGCTCAATATCATATGAGCTTATTTATCAGTATGATGTTTTTCATCATTGTGTGCAGAAAGTCTTGTCGTTAAGACTTTGAAAGGACAACCTACTATAAGGGCCAAAAATGTTCATGTGTGTGTTTAGGTCTTTCAGTGGAAAATTGTTGAACGTGACTAACCCCTTCTTGGATTTAGATAAAATGTGTAAAAGCTATACGTTTTTGCTTTTTACTTAATTTTTGTTGATACACACATAGATTATTATTTTGCAACAAAATGTCTTTTGACAGACAATTGATTGACTAAAAATATTCCTTTCAAATTATGGGTGTCTGGTGATCCTTTAGTAGCTACATCAACCATGGTGTTCAGAGAGTGATCGTATTGAACCAGTGCTCTTGAATTTATTGTTTTTCAGAGCACACGTGGAAATAGATTTTTTTCTTTAACATTAAATCGATGTTTAAAACAAATTTTGTTTCAGATATTGAATCTAAAACTAGTAAGCTCAAATTCTGCAACTTACCATGAGGTATAAGCAAAGCTCATTGTTGAAGACCTCATTATGACTTCAAGATGAAGACTAAACAATAAAAGCCTTGGTCCATTGCTTGGTTCAAACATTTTTCTTGTAGAGACTTTGTCTCATGTAGATATACTAAATATCACTCATTGTTTATTTGTAAAACATTTTCTAAAAAAAATGGGGGGGGGGGACTTAAAAGGTTATTTGACTTTCTAGGAAACTTTCTGTCACCAGATATGCCTTTGAATTTAAGATTTAAACAAAGATTTATAGATACTCTAACGTGAAATGAAAATTTAAGAGGTTATTACCTTGACCTTTCACCTGACCATCTTTTGAAGGTAACATCATACTGAACATTTTTGTATTGATGTCTTTGTACCTTCAATCGTATTTGAGCCATAAGCAAAAATCTTGGAATTGGACATCAGAAATAGTTTTTATGCAATAGGCCTAAAGCGTTTTGGAGGCAATGTTAAACACAGAAAGCAGCCACACCCTGCCAAGCTCAGCTCGGTGCGCGACATTGTTATATGTTAAACATGTTAATAAACAGGAAAGACTATAACCCACCATTTCTTATGAAATGCCTGTACCATGTCAGGACCATTTCGGTTGACAATTTTACTAGCGGTTCTCCTTTTGTTTTCTCTTTTGCCTCTTGGACTCTCGCTCGTGACAATTCCATTTGGTAATTTTGTTATTTACGGTATACAGAAAAATGAAATCTTTTGAGAGAATGTATTTATGAAAAGTAACGGGATTTTTGATTTTCCAATAAATCCTTCGAAGTTTTAAGGATCCACATGTGATGTATGTCACTTCGGACATGAATAATTAAAAGTATGTTTGATGCATGTCTTTGACTGCAGACAAAATCTTAGTTATTTCAATTGACAATTTAGTAGTTGAGCAAGATGAAGATCTTAAGATGTATCTCTCCTTATATATGGATGTTTGTGTAAGAAAATTAGATAAAGTCCAATTTAATCATCCTCATGAATTAAAGAATTTACTTACTTGACACTTCTCAGCTCTAGATGAACGAATTGGCGTCAATCATTGGTGATTTGCCGCTTTTTAGTTCAGAGTTTTATGTTTTAAATGGTGAATTAAGGGATATGGAGTAAATGCACATGAGACAAAGTCTCTACAAATACATGGTAAAAACAAGCAAAGGAACAACGCTTTTATTGTTCTTCTTCATCTTGAAATCACCATGAGGCCTTCAACTATTTCATAGTAAGTTCCAGACGGCCCCTAGTACCCGTTTAAGCGGAATTCTTTGCTAATTTTCGAGCAACGTTACATCAATGTCCTCATTGGTCATAGGTGCGGGATTGTCAACAAACATTAATTAAACTGACAAAGTGCTCTTACAATTACTGTCATCGTTTGCCCGACAAAAGCACTAGTGTCTTAAGCTAGTGGACAATTACAACATATAGACAAACACAGGGCACTCATCAAGTCAAATGTAAGATAACTTGGCGTTATAAAATAGTGAGATGTGGGCACTTTTAACAGGTGGTCGGAATTACATTTCTAAATTGCAAAAATATATGCCAAAATTTGAAAGTATGTATAGTATATCCATATGAGAAATTCTTTCACGCACAAGTATGCCATAATTGAAATATATAGAGAGCATACATCTCTCGCACGGGGAATCTTTTTACGGACTCCACACTGCAGGACAGACAAACTCCAGTTGTAAATGGAGAATGAAAGGATATGGAGTAAATGCACATGAGACAAAGTCTCTGAAAATACACGGTAAAACAAGCAAAGGAACAACGCTTTTATTGTTGTTCTTCATCTTAAAGTCACCATGAGGCCTTCAACAATGAGCTTTGCTCATACATCATAATAAGTTCAAGACGGTCCCTAGCCATTATCGCCCTTTTCAAATATCAACTTCCTGTTTGCTGAGACTTTGAATTTATAAGCATTATTCATAAAAGTGAAAAAAAATCGTCACACAATTCCCAGTTCTAACTTAAGGAAGGGACTTAAAATATGCATGTAATTATAATTTTCAGCCATTGTAGGTGTTTCCTGTAATCCATTTTTATACCCCGCCACACGAAGTGGCGAGGTATTATGTGATACCCTCAGTCGTGTGTCCGTCCGTCCGTCCGTCCGTCTGTCTGTCTGTCTGTCTGTCTGTCCGTCTGTCCGTCCGTCCCCCGAAGGTTTCTGACTGATAACTTGTGAACGAAATAACACAAGGTCTTCAAACTTGGTATGCAAGTTGTTTACCACAAAAATCAGGTCAAGTTCGATTTTTGGTTCAGAAGTCCAAGGGGTTCTGGAGTTATGGCCCTTGAAACTTTGAAATTTTGTGAATTTTAGGGTTTCCTACTGATAAATTTTGAACGAAATAACACAGGGTCTTCAAACTTGGTACGTTAGTTGTTTACCACAAAACTCATGTCAAGTTCGATTTTGGGTTCAGAGGTCCAAGGGGTTCTGGAGTTACTGCCCTTGAAACTTTGAAATTTTGCGAATTTTAGGGTTTCTGATTGATAACTTGTGAACAAAATAACACAAGGTCTTCAAACTTGGTATGCAAGTTGTTTACTACAAAACTCAGGTCAAGTTCGATTTTGGGTTCCGAGGTCCAAGGGGTTCTAGAGTTATGCCCCTTTAAACTTTGAAATTTTGCCAATTTTAGGGTTTCCGACTGATAACTTGTGAACGAAATAACACAAGGTCTTCAAACTTGGTATGTAAATTGTTTACCACAAAACTCAGGTCAAGTTCGATTTTGGGTTCTGAGGTCTAAGGGGTTCTGGAGTTATGCATCTTGAAACTTTGAAATTTTGCAAATTTTAGGGTTTTTTACTCATAACTTGTGGATGAAATAACATACTGTCTTTAAACATTGTATGTAAATTGTTTACCACAAAACACAGGCCAAGTATAAGTTTGGTTTCAGAGAAACACATCGTTGTGGAGTTATGCCCCTTTTAACTAAGAAATTTTGTGAAACGTGGCGGGGTATCATGTAATCTACCATTACTATTTTTTTAACATGGTATACAGAGTTCTTCTAATGTGTTGTTCATTATAAGCGAATTTAGTCTATCACTGATATCAACTTCATGTTCAAAAGAACTTTCAATTATTTACTATTGTAGAATAGTGAATTTGTTTGTGCGAAATTCTCAGATCTCAATGAATGGGTTGATTTCAAATTTGATAAACAGTTTTCGACTAAAAAGGCGATTTTCATTGTTCTCTGATATAAACTTTTGTTTTGATGGTGTTGAAGGGACTTTGGATTTGTTAGCATTTTTATGCGACCGCAAAAATTTTGCGGTCGTATTATGTTATGGCTCAGTCGTCGGCGTCGCCGTCGGCGTCGGCGTCGGCGTCTGCGTCGGCGTCGGCGTCGGCGTCTGTGGCCAGCATAACTTTGTTTCTAGTGGACGGATCATCTTCAAATTTGAGTATGTGGTTTCTTGGCATAATGGCTATCCCGGGTTTTAATTTCGGGTTTATGGCCCCACCCGTTTTAGAAAAAGGGGCCAAAAAGGGGTAAAATTGGGTATTTTTGTGTCTGTGGACAGTATAACTTTGGTTCCAGTGAACAGATCATTTTCAAATTTTAGTATGATGTTTCTTGGCACATGCT
>MJUU01051576.1:69874-122872 GCA_002080025.1 Modiolus philippinarum | reverse complement strand
AGCTATGAGGGGCCGAAGGGGGCCAAAATCGTAAATTTACAGATAACCTAAAAAATTTATTTTTCGTCGGATTTCAATGGGATTTTTTTCTTTGGATTCTACTTGATGAAAGCTTTCAGCAGTATTTCAACGGATTTGATGTAGCTCTTGCGGTTCCCGAGCTATGAGGGGCCGAATGAGGCCAAAATCGTAAATTTACAGATTACCTTAAATTTTTTATTTTTCATCGCATTTCGATGGGATTTTTTTTCTTTTGATTCCTCTTGATGTAAGCTTTCAGCATCATGTCAATGGATTGAGCGTAGCTCTTACCGTTTCTGAGCTATAGAGGGTCAAAGAGGAATCATAAGGAGTCATAAGGGCTAATTTTTATTTTCCCTAGTTTGTGTCCAGCTAATTACTTGGTCAATCTCCTTATTGCGTCCATCTAATTATTGTGTCAAGTTCTTTCCTATGTCCATACTCACTTTAAATTACACTTTTTCAAATTTCAGTGGACGACATGCTGCGGTCGTATCATGCTGCGCTCGGCGTAGCCCTTTATTCAGAATGGTGAGAATTTAGTCAAAAGACTAATTTCAATTTCGATATGCAACTTCTTAATAATGAGTTGTGTGTTGTCATTGATTCTGTTGCCTAAATGTATCCACTACCTGTTTGATGAGACTTTGGTACAAGTGAAAGTAAACACATCTGGTTTTGTGTTTTCTAATTTTTCTTTTCTGTCCCGTGCTCATTTTGGTGTCCTTGTGTCTTGGTGTTTCCGATGGTGCCCTGTCCGTGGACTGTTCTTTTTTTGCCTGACGATTTGGTTTTCACTAATTTTGATATTCTGCCTTACAAATAATACTGCGTATTGTCTTTCTTACGTAAACATTTTAAATCTAAATGAAAGGAATACCCAAACTCATATTTTTATAAGCTATTTTACACAAAAATCTCTAAGAATAATATAATGAAAAACTCTTAACCATATTTCCGAAGTTTCGATTTTTATTACAGCCTTCTTCAATGGAAACTTAATACAATACGGCGTCTTAAAAAACGAAAAAATTGTGACGTTTATGCTCACCCCCTAGTTTGATTCGTTGCCGTTGTGGGTTAGTGCCGTTCTGTGCCTTTGGTATTGAATCCCGGTGCATTATGCATCTTTAACTTCTGTATCCAAAACGATTCGTTCACTTCTCTAAGAATACGATATCCGCTTACTTCTCTATTCCAATAATTTTAAGATTGTCTGAAGAGTGGTCATTTTGACAAGAGTGTTTTGCAATCGGACCACCAATTTTGCTAGTTCTGATTTAAAAAAAATTGAGACTCATACGTTGGGAAAGCCTGTCCCCGGTAAAGGTATTTTAGATATATATCTTAACAATGAAACTTTTATATGATGTACATTATTTTTTAGAATTTATAATATTCTCGCGATTTGTATTTATTCATTGCTTTTTGCAGCTATCTTTCCCTTTAGTTTGATGTTTTTTAATTGTTTCATAATATGTTGACGTAGATGATCTTTATTTACACAAAAAACTTGTACGTCAAAGGGATATCATTTGAAACCTGTGTCTCTAAGGTGCGGCTTGACCTGCCAAGGGTGCAGAGAAGAGCATATGATATTTTACAAAAGGATATGGAGTAAATGAACATGAGACAATAACGCACGTTTTAATGAGCTGTAAACGGTGTACTGTGCCTTCTCGATAAGAACAGTGATCTCTATAAGATGTGCCTTCGTGTTCTTTTTTACCTGGATTTTTGGGAACAGGAAGGCACGTTTTCACTAAGGACATTAAATTATATGGTGTACTGTGCCCTCTTAATTACCAACAAAGAACACGAAGGCACATTTTATAGAGGACACCTTTACACAGTGTGGTATGGCCATTTCGATAATTAACCCAAACATAGAAAATTCATAACTTAATAAAATGTTTAAAATGAGTAAAACCAAACAAAATTCGAATACTCAGACATATCAAATGTAGCTAAGGACAAAACTACGATGAAGTGAGTTAAACCACAGGTTTTTGAATTTTCCTAAATCTCACCCATGGATTTTATTGGGTCCGTGTTGTTCATCTGTATGTGTGTTTTCGTTTTTCTTTTTTGTCCCGTACTCAAGTGGTGTCCTTGTTTCTTAGTGTTTCCGATGTTGCCTTTGTCCATGGATTGTTCGTTCTTTGACTGACGGTTCGGTTCTTACTTACTTTACCTAAATACATGTAATAGTTATTGAACAAAGGGTACACATGATATATTATCTCATATCTAAGAAAAATAAAGAGCATATATCTGTAACACGGGAATTGATTTACCAACTCCACACTGCATTAAAAGACAAACTCCAGTATTATGTATTTTACGAAAGGATCGGTGTAAATGAACATGAGACAATAACACATATGTTAACTCCAATTGCAATAATTTTAATGAGCTGTATGGCCATTTCGGAAATAAATTCCTCTAGTCAGCAGAACTAGAACCCAAACATAGGAAATTCATAATTTCAATAAAATGTTTAAAATGCGAAACACCAAACGAAATCCGAATAATCAGAAATATCAAATGTAGCTAAGGACAAAACTACGACGGAGGGAGGTAAACCATAGGTTTTAGAATTTACATAGATTTAGATAATACCTATTGAACAAAGTGTACACATAATATACTATCTCATGTACAAGTACAACATATCTAAGGAAATTAGAGAGCATACATCTCATAACCACTGGAAAGCAAAAATAAAAAAAAGAAATACAAGATGTGTTTTCAAAGGGAGGGATATTGTTCAAACAGGAAAACACTATATACATTATGAATTTAGCAAACAAACAAAAAAAAAACACTCGTTGAACAAACTTAATGTTTCGTTTCTTTTGCAGACAAATGAGGCTATAGCGAAATTCGACATCAGACAGGAAAAGAAAGATGTCAGTAACTGGTTTGGTCCTTTTATTCGTGGGAAAAGAGACATCGATACGTCACGAAGCTACTATTCCGGAACAGCAGCCAAAAATATCATGGAGGTAAAATAGATAATCTTTATTATTTTTTATGTCATAAGGATTTGAACTAACATGTCGAGACAAAAGACTTATTTTACCAATGTTGAAATTATGCATATGCTAAAAAATATAGAATAGTTCAATGTTTGTGTCGCCTGCGTTCACGCAGTGGAGACATATAGGGATCACTATGCGTCGACTTGAAACCGTCGAACATCGTCGTCGTCTGGCGTCTATCACATTTTTCCCAGGCACCTGATATCGCAGTCTTCTTCAATTCGGCATGGAGTATCAGTATGATGGCCTATCCCGTGTAATATAGTTTCGAATCTCTCGCATGCCCACTTCCTGTTTGACGGGACTTCTGAAAATTTGTGTCACATTCTTTGCAGGAACCACATATCCCAGCCTTCTGCAATTTGGCATGGAGTATTAGTAAGATGACCTATACCGTTTGAAAGAGTTTTGGATCTCTCGCATGCCCACTTCCTTTTTGATGGAACTTTAATATTTTTTGCGTCTTGAAAACTTGTGTCACATTTTTTTCAGGAACCACATATTTCAGCCTTCTGCAATTCAACATTGAGCATAAGACGGGGACCTATACCATGTAGAAGAGTTTGGGACCACTCGCATGCCAACTTAATATTTGACGGAATATATATTTTTGCCGTCAATGTCACAAAAAATTTCGATCACATTTTTGTCAGGAACCATTAATCCCAGCCTACAGCAATTCAACATGGAATATCAGTATTGGGAACTATACTGTGTACCAGTGTTTGGAATTTTTCACATGGCAAATCCCTGACTGACAGGACTTAGAATATTTTTTGCCTCTTGAAAATATCTTGTACATTTTTCTCAGGAACCACATATTCCAGTCTTCTGCAATATGGAGTATCGGTTTCAGGAACTATATTGTGTAAAAAAAAATTGGTATCTTGCACATGCCCACTTCCTGTTTGACGGAACATAGATTTTTTTGCGTCTTAAAAGGGGTCCTATATGTTGTATAAGACTAAACATTTCTTGCTTATTTCGTAGGCGACACATGTCTTCCCTGAAAGACTTACTACTACGGTTAATAATTGACTTTATGAAGTTTTCAACAACGTAGGAATGCAGCGTTTTGACCCAATGATTACTATTTGAGCAATATTAGATGACTGATGTTATATTATACACCTTTCTCTGAACACTTTTGTCAGTTTGCTGCATCATGTTAATTTTTCTCTCATTAAATGAATACTGATTAATGGCATAGAATTTGAAGATTGATGAATTTGATTAATATATGCAAGTTATTGCGATGTTGCAGTAATCTAGAGAGCATGAATATACTCAAAGTTTCTGACACTAGTAGAATTAGTATTAACCTTTGCATTAAGACAATATTTCGTTAATTCACTGTATTTTTTTATGTGTAGTAAAATTTTCATGAAGATTTTTATAACGATTTTCTCTGTTTCAATCTGGTGTGGAGAAAGTGACTTAAGAAACAGGCTTAAAAGATGGATTTTTCCATGTTTACTGATGCGTATGTCCTAAAATCAACCAGTCAGTCAACCAATTTGATTTTATCTCTTATAAAATTATATAAATAAATACATGTTTAACCTTTTTAGAATGCCAGTTTCTAAAAGTGATCCATTTTGACAAATTTCAGACTGTAGGCTGTGTGTATATAACCGATGGAACTGTAGCGAACGTAGAAGACCAAGGTAAGCAACAAAAGTTAAATTGTTAAAACATAAGGGACCATTTAAATAGGACTTATCCAAATACTTCAACACGGAACATAGTTTAACAATAAATTCTAATATGACCCTCTTCTTTCGCTTTAGAAACAAAGCTATGTGCTAATTCCAACAATATTTTTTCGCACATGCGTATATTTTTTTACAAAAGGATATTCGTTATGTACAATTTCACATTTTAATCACTCAATATTCATTTAATTTCATGTAAATAAAGTTTTAAATAATGAATTACCCAAAAATCCACATGAAATAATTACAATGATAGTAATTTACAACAGTTACTAAATTTAAGACTCGGAACTGAAATTGACATAACCGTAACCTAGCAACGAATGTGTTGTTGTTATGAAATCTTATCGATGTTACATATCATGCTCTACGATTTGAATATAATATTTTTAATTTCCAACGTTAATAAAATTATAAATATGGGTTTTATTCCTCTTCTTTTCCTTTTTTGGCGTCAAAATAACATAACTAAGCAGTCATAAAAATCAGAAATACAACCAACTCACACTTATACCCTCTCTTCGATTTTAAAATATCCGTATTTTATATGTTTTATAACAGATTATTTGTATTAATTTATAAGCTTATGAGCCACTTGTATTAATAAACCAACGAATATAGATTTCTCTATGTTCATTTATGTGTGCTTGTATGCATTTTTCCGACATATTTCAATTCCAGTGCAAAACCCAATATTGCTCTCTAAGAGCCGCTTTGAATGTTCAAAACTCTTGTTAAACATATTAGAATCGAAATAGATTATTGCAATTGGGCTCTATGCTATCACTATGCTATGCCTCGCTATCACTCGGTATAAAATATTGACAAATATAAGGTCTGCCCATGTTCTAATTCGCATAGAGCCCGCTTGCAATAATCTATTTCTTTAATTTTATAATCAGAAAAACATTTGGACCATTGCATCTGACAAATTGAACGAAACCCTACTTTAATGATGTAATGGAGATCCTTTTAAAAAATTGCTTGATTTTTGAAGAGATCCAATAAAAGCATGGCTCTCTTCTTGGAGCTTAATATTTAACATATGGCCCTTTTGAAATAACATTTGATAATCTCTCCTGAAAGTGCTAAGGCAATTTGGACCAAATAGTAGTGGAATAATGGATTTTGTCAAAAATCCTGAACCTACTTAAAAAATAAAACCTTGGGTTACAAATTGAACAAATTTTTGCGGTACATTTGTATATAGTAAACATCTCGACTTAAATCAATTTTTACAGAAATTAATTGGAATTTATGGTTCTTGACAAGGTTAATATCATTAAGATGCAAAGTAAAACTTATTCGAACTATGGCTTACAGTACGCAACAAAGTTTTGCATTTTAATCCTTTTTGAATTATATCATATGAAAATATGGCCTGTAAGTCTCGTCACATGACCAAAGTGAATGAATGAGAAACGTGTTTCCCGGGTACCATAACTTATGTAGTACTATAGGGGAATGGTGGGGTTTTCGTTTAACAGATCAAATTAACCATGGAATTCATTTTCTATGAACCAGCATATTTTTAAAATTAATGAATTATAACCTTAATTACCTTAACTTGGGTAGAAATTAAATAAAAATAGCGATTTTCTTGAAGCCGCATAGTCTCTATCAACCAGGCTCTTCCATCTATAGTAGATATCACAAGGTAAAGCGTCTAATCAATCCCGACTTTGTGACGTTGACAAAAATATCCCCTAAGTGAAATCGGTTGACTGATTGAGTGTGCGTTCTGCATAGTGACGTCATAAGTTTCCGGATTTATAAAGTGAAAGTAGAACGAGACTTACAGACTCTATACTCATTTTATATTTGTATCAGATATTTTGAGTGTAAGAATATGTGTAACTGTTGAAAACAATAACTTTCCGTCAATTAATTGGATACCAAAACTCTACTAATATCCTTACAAGAAAAGGTATATTGCTGGGTCTTGCAAATGCACTATAAAACCTCTTTTAAAGCTCTTAACTTCATTACTCACCATAGTCAAAGATGGTTTCAATACATACTGTAAGAAAAACACTCAACAAGCGGTGTTAATCAGATATGGATTCTCAAGAACTCTAAGGATTTATTACATGTAGAATATTTATTTTCAACTGAACTTAATTCTTTCCAACAGTATTAGAACATTTGATTTTTCAACACTTTACATCACTTTTCCACATGACAAATTGAAATCAGTACTTCGCGATCTCAGACATTAGTCTTTCAACACCAAAAAAGGTCAAAAGATACTCAAGAGCTGGCATGTCAGTTAATTGCTTGTAGTCTCTTGTGATTTCATGTTTATGTCCGTATATTTAGTTCTTTCAGATTAATTTTTCAAATTTGACTCAGTCCTGTTTCTAACTGAATTATACTTTTTTTTTATATCACATTGGCTAGGGGAAGGTTTTTGGCCCAATAAAACTAGTTTAACCCCGCCGCAGCAGGTTTGCGCCTGTCCTAAGTCAGGAAATTTATTAAGCCTTTGTGTGTCTTGTCCTTTTTCTAGTTAGTTTACTTTATGTCTACAGGAGTCTAGGATGATGTTTATTTCGCAGAACTTGATTACTCTTTATTCAGGGGCCGACTCCGACCTGCCGTTGGGTGTGGGGTTTTCTCACCGTTCATTGAAGATTTTATGGTGGCTTTGAGTTGTTATTACTCCCCTTTGGGTCGTTGTCTCTTTGACACATTCCCCGTTTTCCTTCTTTCTTCTCATATTTGTACTGGCTAAAGAAGGAGCATATTTTGTTAAACACCACACTGATTCCGACAAATAATATACCGAGAAGGAAGTGATTGCCATGCTGGAATTTAATAGACAATATATTTATAGAATTAGGAGGACACGTTTTACAACCCATAATGGAGAAAGCCAGAAAACTTGATAAGAACCTCCGATCTTTAGCAGGACATTTGCAAACTAAGATGCGTTTACAATTCGGGTGCACCCTTTTGTGCTGAAAACAGAGGGATCGTGTTCTATGATCTAGCAACAAACATCGTCACCAAGACTGGATGTTTGAGAATTTACAATAATGTAAAAACATAATTTCATCATCTCTTCAGAAAGAATTCAACAGAATCTAATAGTTATTTTGATTTTTATGCCGCCTGCAACAACAAGTCATATAAAGTGAAACATTGAAAAAATTAGAAAAGAAAAACTGAATATATTATAGTGAGTGAGAACCGAACCGTCATTATATTTGATCCGATACGAAAACTTAAGAAGGCTACCACTGTTGAAGTAAAATGTGATGATCATGCACATCATTAATTCTAAGTCTAAAATGATATATTTTGGCCTAGATGTAAATCAAAATTTATCTGGAAAGAGCGCTATGAGTGTTATAATTGATAAAGGAATTTCATGACAAAAATTTATGTACAGATTGGCATATGGCTTGTCCACAGAAACTAGGACAACTTTCATGCTACTAAAAATAAAACTATGATTTATTGATAATATGTGTCATAGATCTAGCTTCGGTAAACCGTTTTTGGCAAGTCTAGGCTTTTGAAGTGTTGGAGAAAAGGAAATAAAAAGTTACGGATTTTCTTATTCCTGAACTAGCCCGTGTAGTGAATCTGGCCTCGTACGAATAAAGTGACAAATCCGCTAAAAGGGGGCGCACAGTAAGACCGCATACGTATCCCCGTGTCTTCTGCGTCTTCGTCCAGCCCTTCCCCTACACCCACCCTCCATCTAGGCTATATAAAATATAGCTTTCGGTAACTGCGTGATACCTCATCGTAGGTTTAGTCTAGGGTTGTAACGAAGGACATGATGTGTTGGAGCTGATTGCAGATCATGCAGCTTTGATGAAGTATCGTATATTGCAGATAAATCTCAATGTCTTATTAGGAATGCCGGTAAAACAAAAGTATTCCTTATATGTTAGATTGAAGTATGTGACAACCTTATATATTATACCTGTCCAATACATAATATCTTAAAACATTATACTGGGCTTGCATTCGTCTATAGGTCAGTCCTACATAGTTAGATCTGAAAATTTGTATCAGCAAATTTTTGGTAGTTCCCTTTTTTAGAGTTGAACCATCTGCAGTGACGTCTTTGGCAACACCGCGAACACATTGTTCAGCACTTGACCACTCGACCACTCATGATACATAAAATACAGTTTTCGGAACCCAGCAGATGCTCCTCGAGGGTTTAATCTAGGGTTGTCATGAAGAATATGATTCAATGGATCTCGGTCTCGGTGTAAACAAGCTGCTATGAGGTATTGCATATAGCTATTAGAATTCAGCTGCGATGAATTATCATTTACTAGTAAAAAAAGACCAGGAATGACGCCACCCCAACTATTTTTGTGTCGCCTGCTGTAAGCAGAGTTGACACATAGGGATTACTATCCGTCGTCTTACGTCGTCGTCGTCGTCATCCTGCGTCGTCTGTCGGTTTTTGAATCCGTAACGCCTTAAAAACTACTAGTCCTATTCCAATCAAACTTTCGTGATATGTTGTTCACTTGGTGTAGTTGTGCACCTGATACTTGGAATTTTGATTTTACAGATTTTAGAAGTTCGTTTAGCCAAAATTGCTCATTTTTGAGTCTGTTGGTTTTGAATCCGCAACTCCTTCATAACTGCTAGTCCAATTCCAACCAAACTTTCAGGATATGTTGTTCACCTGGTGTAGATGTGCACCTGATACTTAGAATTTTGATTTTACAGATTATAGAGGTTCACAGAGCCAAAACTGCTAATTTATGAGGCTGTCTGTTTATGAATCCTCAACTCCTTCAAAACTACCAGTCCAATTCCAACCAAACTTTCAGGATATGTTTTTCACCTGGTGTAGATGCGCACATGATACTTTGAATTTTGATTGTACATACTTTGGAGGTTCACGGAGCCAAAGTTGCTCATTTGTTATTCTGGTTAGTTAATCCTCAACTCCATCATAGCTAAAAGTCAGATTCAAACCAAACTTGCAGGATATGTTGTTCTCCTGATCTTGTTGTGCATCTGATACATAATATTTTGATTTTACAGATTTAAGAGGTTCACTGAGCCAGAATAGCTCATTTGTCAATTTAGTTTGTTAATGTGGTACTCTTTCAAAACTATAAGTCATATTCCAACCAATCTTTCAGAATTTGTTGATAACGTGATTTAATTGTGCACCTGAGACTTAAAATTTTGATTTAACAGATTTTAGAGGCTCACTTTAGTGCAGGCGACACAAGTGTGCCATGGAACACCCATCAATTTTTATATAGTCGTATTAAGTATGTGATAACTTTAAGAACTAAACTTGTCCAATGGATGATATCGAAAGACATTATACTGGGCTTGATAATTTTATGTATATTTTCGTCAAATTATCATTGTTACATGTTAGATCTGAAAGTTTGTATCAGCAAATTTAAGTTTCTCTAGAAAATCAAACCATCGCTGTTATGACATCTTTGACTTCACCGCCTGCACTTTATCCAGCGCCCTAGGCGACTCGTCCACCTATACTACATGAAAATATAGCTTTCGTTAAATGGATGATACCACCTCGTAGGTTTAATCTAGGGTTGTAAATAATGTACTCGATATCAGTACAGATCAGCTGCGATTATATATCTTATATAGCAGAGAAGATTCAATGTTTATCGACAAGAAATGCAGCCACACAAAGTTATGAATTCTATTAACTCGTCTGGAGTATGTGACAACTCTACACACCTTTCCCGTGGATAATATCGTTAGACATTATACTGCACTTGATAATTTGATGTGTTTTATTCGCCTGAACATCAGCCAAACATTTATAGATCTGCAAATTTGTATCAACAAATATTTGGTAATTTCCTCTGTGAGAATCAAACCGTCGCTGTTGTGACATCTATCGAAACAACGCCTGTAATTCGCCTAGCGCCCTAGACCACTCGGCCACTTAGGCTATTTTATTAACCGGGTGATTACTCTTCGTTGATTTAATCTAGAAATGTAACAAGAATATGTTGTATTGGATCGCAATGCAGATCAGCTTCGATGAAGTTTTGTATATAACAGATAGGATTCAATGTCTTTCGATAAGGAATGCCAGTACATAAAGTTGTATTTTTTTTATTTGAGCCAATTCTGCTTATCTAATGTGGATTTCTCCCGAGGAAGCCGTTTTCCTATAGTGTTTTCTGGTGCCTATAGTGCACTAGCCTACATGCAAGAGCACTGTTTGCACCAGACAACACTATAGGAAAACGCTTTCCGAGGGTGAAGTTCGTAACGAATTTAGTACAGAGCAGAAAGAAGAAAACAAATAAAAAGGCAAAGTATAGTAACCCGGAAGTCATGTGAGGTATAGTCCCGTCGTCAAGTAAAGTTGTCAAGGTAAACATATAACTTTTAAAATATTGTAACGCAAGACGTCAGATGAAGTCGTAGGATTTTTAACTACTATGTACTAAATACTATACCTGCCTATTAAAATAAATGTTCACTAGACGATTAATGAAAACATGTAGTATTAAATGGAACAAAAATAGTGATAAAAATGTCAGCTAATAACATACAAAATCCCTAGCACATTACGAAAGCAACATATGTATCAAGAAATATGGAAAATAGAAATCATATCACATATATTGCTTCTAACACTGCAAAGACTAATTACCTAACAACTGTTCAGCGTGAAGCTCTTTGAAATTGTTTGTTTGCAGTTCAAATGCAGTTTGAAACTTAATTTGCTACGATTGTTGCTGCAGTAGGTAGTGTGCAGATTCAAGGAATTCATTGGACAAACGAGACATATCCTATGTATATAGCTTATTAAGTTTCTGAAAAACTCAATAAAAGCAGATATGTATTGGTTAAAAATCCATTTGAACCTCTGAATTGCCCTAAGTAATTTTTCAGCTGAACGATAAAGGCACAGATTCTAGATTTGAAGTTTTTGAACTTGAGGCTTTTGGAATAGATGGGACTTTTGGAAAGTTTAGTTTCAGTTCAATTGCAACTTTTATTATAATACCAAACTTGTAGCGATCTCTGATTTTAATGGTTATTTTTAAAATGTAAATTGTCATTTCCCTTTTGTAATGATTCTAACGAAAAATTGTAAGATGCACATTCCACATGAAGCTGAGCAATATTTGCTTAGCCAAAATTGATACCTTTGAATTTATAATAGCATTCAGACATCAGAAGTATCAAGAAATAATGACAAAAGATTGAATATCATTGACATTTCAGACATATTTTTTCGTGATGTGGTATTAGAAGCAGCAATGGATGATTCTAATATTAGGAGAAAAACGGATACTAGTCAGACGGATAAAACTGTTAGTTCATCAACAAGTTCGGGAAATCAGATTCGTAAATTTTTCCCAGAAAGCTGGATTTGGTTAGATGAAAAAGTTGGGTAAGATGGCGTTTTGGCGTAATTGGGTTGAATAAATGTGTACGTTTGTGTGAAATAAATTGGCTGCAATATTTATATATAGATACGAAATCTGATATTGGACAAATAGAATGACATATATCATCCATTTTGCTTCTGACAGGTGATATTATGTTTGCAATGGCTGATGCTGCAATCCTTCCAGGTGCTAAAACTAACCAAGGTCAACAAACCGAAACGATTCAGAAAGGATCAGATTCTTCCAATCAGATTCGTAAAAATTTCCCTGAAAGTTGGATTTGGCTTGCTGAAAACGTTGGGTAAGATGGTGTAAAATGTGAGTGCTCGATAGAATTCCCCTCTGTAGTCTTGTAGTACTTAGCATCTTGGTATATTTGATGGTATTTCATATAATGCTTGGTGAAGATATATATAAAAGTAGTCAATTTTAAAATTTCTGTCAAAATATTTTCATCTTACATTGCTTTCATCATAGTTCAGATAACGTTAATTTATGAAGCTCCTTTCAAATTTTCTAAAAAATTACATTCATGTAAATATACACTTATATCTTCATATGTTAGACATTGGTATAAATCTACACATTTGAAGAACTGAACTTCATATTGAAAAAAAAATGGATCGCAGTTCATGATTTTTCGAGATTAAAGGCTAAGTATGCTCTATTAGCTAATTTTTCATCTCAATTTATATAATTTTATGAAAGGGAAAAAAGCGAAACGCAATCTTTAGTCTTATTGAAGATAAATTTGTTACAGAATATAGAACTTATTCATCGCGAAATGTATGAAATAAGACGTTCGATATATAGCACCGGGTAAATTAAATTATGACGTCATAAAGGAAAAGTTTAGACCTTGAAATCAAACTCGTTTAGTCACTAACTCTTTATTTATCACATATGTTATTGCATGTACAGGCCTAAAAATTTTTACACTAAAAATCGGAATGTCTAAAACATTTAAATAATATCTGAACGTTAGAGCTATCACAAATTATGGAGACTTTCTCATTTGGCATAGTCATTTCTATGACTGCATTATTAATCAAGGCTTGAAAACATTCCGTCTCATACGATCATTTAAAAAGTTCCTTAATTAGATATCGATCCCTTGTTGAAAAGTTTTTCGGTTCGTATTATGGTTGAAAACTCATTTTTCACTTGGATTGAATTTTTTTGTCTATACCTTTCAATAGTAGTTGCTACCGGGCTGTACCGCACATGACAATTTCTGTAGTTTTGCACCTACTAATTTGCCTTTTGTCTTTTTCGATTTCGGGTCTTCTGTTCAGTTATTATTACCCCCATTCACAAAATTGTTTTATTATGTGTTGCCGACTATTCTGAAAAGAAAAATATATTTATGTAGATTTGGCTGAATAATATTAGTGTAAACACTTTATGTAGAAATATGTATGTAATTTGCTTATCAGATTAGGCATACCACCTTAAACTCATATATAAGGATTAACCAATACCAGGAGTTTACAGCACTTCTTTCTATATATGAATATTGCAGTCAGTAAATTCTGTCATTCGAGCTTCGCTTTTTCTATTATTAACTTAATAGGTCTGATGAAGCTTTATGAAAATGTTATTATATTTTACATATTTGCTATATGGATATCTGTTTAATTATCATTCAAGATCAAGTATTTAAGTTCAAGTCCATCTTTATTTCAGACTGATAACATAAAAGTGATGGTACATTAGTAAAAAACGAATCTTTTGAACATAGAAATAGATGAAATACATCGGCAAACTAATACCGAAGCAAGAAAAGGAAAGGGGAAATTCTAAAATCATAAATCCAACATCACGGCAATTCACAGCAACACGAATTGAGACAGTATGACAAAGACATAACAAATAAACAAAAATGAACAAGAACGCCACAAAACTAAAGCACTAGTAGTGTGAACCCCTATAAAAAACTGAGGTATCATCAGGTGAAGCTAACCCGAAAAATATTGTTTTGAAATAACATATTGTTGTTTTGTTCTACTGTTTTAAAAAAATAAGATCATTTGAAATTTCATCACATTGCAAAAGAAAAAGTACGGGAAAATGTTCCCGCTGAATTTTACACTATATAACCAGCCAAAAATTGGTCTTTGTACTTAACACATTCATGAATCTTAAAACCTTTTAGGATTTGTTTTAAAGGCCAAACATAGGCTTAAGACCATAATAGGTTCAAAACTCGCCGCTGACTGGCTGATCCTTACGTGGACTAGTACTTAAATCTACCAAATGAAGTTTGGAGATATTATTGTTTTACTGTTTTTCTAATTATTATAATTCATTACTACCAAAACTTTGTTCAAAGCACATTCAATATGACACTGTTGACATGGAAACAACAAAAAGCTGGAAAACTAACAAATTTTAAACAAAATAATTTGTGCCCAGCATATCTCATAGACTGTTCATCCAATATATGAAACTAAATGGGTAAACAGATACCAAAGTCTTGTTGTGCAAGAAAGATAACAAAAATTATAATATGATACAGTTGCATTGGAAACGATAAAAAAAGGTTGAAAATTGAAAGTGTTCCCAATTGTATGAAAACAAACAGACAGGTTTTGTAATATACAATGAATGTGTTTTAAGTCTTTAAATTCTTCAAACATTAATAACAATTATTTAAATCTTATTTGTAATTTGTGTTCTTTCATCCTTTACACATTATTTCGGTACATGGATTTCCAAATATTTTGATTTAATCTGCACTGAAGATACATAAGTTGTAAAAATGTGCATGTGCAGAATCCAAAATTAATAGCAAGTTCGGTATTTTGTTATCCTATACAATATATATTTTTTCTACGGGTAACTGATAGTTTAATGTTCCAGCATCATATATTTCAGATGATCTTGACCATGTCTTCATGGTTCAATGACTTTATATAAATTCAATTGCGACATAGTTTTAGATTCAAGTCATTTTTCTCAAGATTTGTAAAGCATATATGGATAAATGTTTCTCATTGGCAACGTGTTAGTTTGCACTTTTCAGTTGACCTCGACCTCATTTCAATAATTCAGTGACTGTAGATTTTGTGACGTAGTTTAACATTCATCTGTGTTTGTCGTGAATTTTAATGTATAGAGACGCCGTAACATGTGTATTGCTGCATCTTAGTGTGTACATGCCAGTCTGACACCTTTCTTAACCATGATCTCAATCTGACGGATCATTGACTCTATTAATTTGTTTTAAATTCATGTTGATTTTTCAGTGATTATAAAACCCAGACTGTCCATATAAGAATTATTGCTATATTTTAGTCTGACATCTGTCATGTATTTTTGACATCAGTTTCATGGTTAAGTGACTTCGTTATTTTTATTTCACTCAGGAAGTGAGAGGGCTTATGTGAAACCCCTAGCGACCGCATTGGCCTCCGCGTCGTCGTCTGGGTAGGAAGAATGGTTACAGTACATTCCTGCTTACTGACAAGTGTCAGATTAACCATTTGATGTTCACGATGCCTATTGGATAACAACAACAATGCATGCTTTAGATGCTGTCTGTGGCCTACATTTCACTACATTTCCCACTTACCGATATCAACCCTATTTGTTTGTATGATGCATTTTGGGATGACAACAACAATACATGCTTTGAATGCCGTCCGACCCACATTTTAAGCATGAGCGACTTGGCCAGGTAGAATGGTTAAAGTACATTCCTTCTTACTGACATGTTCCACATCAACCATATTTATACGTTTGATTCATTTTTGGATAACAACAATTCATGCTTCATATGCTGTCTGTGACCTACATTTTAGGCATGAGCGACTGGGTAAAGTATTTCCGCTTACTGACATGTCCCACATCAACCATATTAGTATGTATGATGCATTTTTAGAAGACAACAACAATGCATGCTTCTGATGGTATCTGTGACCTAACTTTTATAACTGAGCCACTTGGTAAGGTAGAATGGTTAAAATCCATTCCCGCCTACAGACATGTCCCACATCAATCATATTTTTATGTATGATACATTTTTTGATGGCAACAACAATACATGTCTGTGACCTGCATTCTTACATTAGCGACTTGGTTAGATAAGTGATGAAAGTTAATTCCCGCATACTGAAATGTCCCTCAGCAACCATATTGGTATGTTTGATGCATTTTTGGATGACAACAACAATGCATGCTTCGGATGCTGTCTTTGACCTTCATTTTACTTATGAGCGACTTTGTTAAGTAGGATGGTTAAAGTCCATTCCCGCTCAATGGCATGTCCTCGTCAACCATATTTGAATGCCTGATGAGACAGCTGCAGTTAATGCTTTGGATGCAGTCTGTGAATTACATTTTATGCATGACTGAATCCGTTGAAAAGAATGATTATAGCCCATTCCCGCTTGCTGACATGTTGAACATGTGACAATGCTGTGGAACAAGGTGAGTTTAGCAAGCTGTGGTTGCTATCTATGTTTTGTGTATTCATGTCCAGTTCAGAACCTAGGCAGTACATGCCGAAATTTGGTTTAGTTTTACGTCTTAGTTAGTAGATGCCAGGCTGGTGTATGTCATGTTACTTAGACCTCAATTACGCAGTTCAAAGACTTCATCCATTTTTAAACCTTGTCCCAATTTGTAGGTTTTTATCTTTTTTCAACACATATGCCACCAGATACTTTAGTGATGAAACGGGCATAAATTTTCTAAACCTTCTGTATTAAGTTGAACGCAAAGACAACAATGTTAAAATTCAGGCAAGACATATATGTGTTGTGACTTTACAGTTGCACCCCGACATCTGCAGAAATCTTGACCTAAAACGAAATACATGTACATTTAGACTAAGCTATGATGTATTAACACAGAAAACAATCGTCTTATTTAATAAATCAATGGCATCACAGTATCTTCGGTATTTAGTTATTTGAAAACAGAAGCATGTCTTTGAGGATAAGTCATTGCAAGAAAATTTGTTTTAAACTGATTTGCAAGTCATAAAGTTGTCCGATGAATACTGTTTATATCATATCATATCATGGCCTGGGGAACACAATTTTACATTAGGACCCTATGAGAAAAGATGTGAATTTTTAATTCTTGAAAACTGTTTTATACATCAAATTGATATTAACTATGCATGGTAACATGATGGTCATTTACCAAATTTTGCATAGCTGTACCAATAACAAATCCAAAAAAATGGCCGACACTGCGGAACGTAGTTTAACATAGGATCCTATGGGAAATGTTGTGAAATTTTAATTCTTGAAAACTGTTCCACACATTAAGTTGATATTAACAAGGAAAAGTAACATGGTGTCATTGAACAAATGTATGATTTAGATCCGTAGTTGATATTAACTAGACATGGTAACTTGATGGTCATCTACAAAATGTTGTATATTTGTAGCAATCAGAAATCTAAAATAAACGAACAAGGTAAAATTCTTGTTGAACTGCGATAAAAGGTAACAGTATAAATATATACATATATTGTGTCAAAACGTAAAAATATGATTGAAAACAAAAGAGGTTGGGATTGGCCAAAATCATCGACATTACTGTTTTAAAAGGCCGTGGAAAAGTCAACCTCTGTCTGTTTTTTTTTTTCAATTATATTTTTATGTTTTGACATAATATGTGTATATTCTTACACTTTCACCTCTTAGCACAGTTCGTCAAGAATTTAAACTTGCTAGTTTATTTATTCTTACATGAACTGCTTCACAACATTCTTCACTTTAGAAATCTAAAATGGTCAAAACCAGGGAGTTTAGTAATCAGTAGCCACCAGGTGAGCAATACAGGCTTACGTGAGAGCCTCTGGTTAAATAAAAGAAGCATTTATCATAAGAAAACAGAAAAAAAATAATTCTAAACATCTTATTTTTTAGATCTGATGGTACTTTCACTCGGGATTTTACGTTGCCTGACACAATTACATCGTGGACTACCCGTGGTTTTTCGATAAGTTCTGAATATGGGCTTGGTATAGCATCAAATATTAAGGTCAGTTGCTTTTGTATATTTACATCTGTTGCTGAAATTGATGAATGGTGGGAATTAAGTTGAATAATTTTGTATCACAGGGGTTGATAAAAAATAGTGTGTATTGGTTAGGCATTTACATGACACCAAACTGCAGACAGAAATGATAATCATTTTGAAATTATTTGGTAAATCAGATGCTGCCAATGCAATAATAGTTTGATAGTTATCTTAAACAATTAAAGTACAGAACTTAAAAAAAATGTTCTTAAATAAATGGTAATTATGCCCCACGCAACGAAGTTGCGGAGGGTATAATATTTTTGATCCGTCCGTCTGTCCGTCCGTCAGTCTGCCCGTCAGTCTGCCGGTCCGTTAGTCCTTAACTTGTCACTGCAACTCCTCTGTAACCGCTTGACACATTCCTTTCATATTTGGTAGGATTGTCATGATGTGTAGATGTGTATACTATACTTCCGTATTGATTGGATAATTTTGTGGGAGTTATGGGACTTTAGACTATTTTCAGTTAAAATACCAAAGTATCATCTTGTCACTGCAACTCCTCTGAAACTGCATAATGGATTGCTTTCATATTTGGTAGGATTGTTGGTCATGATGTGTAGATGTGTATACTTTACTGCCTTATTGATTGGAATATATTTATAGGAATTATTGGACTAAGACTGTTTTCAGCTAAAACAGCAAGTATCATCTTGTCACTGCAACTTCTCTGAAACCTTCTTATTGATTGCTGTCATATTTGGTAGGATTGTTGGTCATGATGATGTGTAGATGTGCATACTGTACTGCCGTATTGATTGGATTATTTTTACGGGAATTATTGGACTTAGACTATTTTCAGCTTAAACACCAAAGTATCATTTTATCACTGCAACTCCTCTGAAATCGCTTAATGGATTGTTTCATTCCTGCCAAGAGACCCGTCTGACCAGCTTTGCCGGGCACACCTACAAAAACGTCAATTCACCCGCCGGCAAGCATGACCCGCCGCGGGTCACCGTTTTTACCCGCAAAATTGATCAGGTGAAATTGTCGTGCATGTCCGTTTATTGATTTGTGTCAATCAACTCAAGTAGCTTTCTGACAGGTAAACAAGTTAATTAGAATGTGTGATTAGGGCAATAATTAGGACAGGTGTTGTTTTTATAGTTATCAGTAAGCATTGGCAATGATTATTAAGAATCTACACAATCTTTCTGATACGAAAATGTTAATAAATAGCGCTAATTACCTCCCATAAATAATTTTCCATTTTATAAAAAATGATCCTAGGATGTTGATGTTGACACTAATTAATACCCAAAATTATTGAAATATCTTAAAAACATTTAAGTTTTTGTCTTAAATAGTATCTCTGATATTTTCTCCACAGATTTTATTTTGATGAAGTTAAAAATAAAAGACATTGTTTTCATTAAGCAAACAAAAATGAAAATTGGTTTTTCGGATCATGTTGAACAAATTGTGTTTTTTTAATTGTTTTTTTGTTAGTATTTTTTGAAGTTATAATTTTGTTGAAGGGATGGTCAGTCAAGTCACTTGATTTTAGAATATTTGAAAAACAGTATGGAGAGTATTAAAATTCTGCCTTTAAATTGTCAGGGTCTTGGGGATATGAATAAAAGAAAAGATGTTTTTGATTATTTGAAAAATAAAAAATATAATATTGTATGCCTGCAAGATACACATTTTACCGAATTACAGGAAAATAAGATAGAAGAACTGTGGGGTTATAAATCCTTCTTCAGTTCTTATTCTTCTAACTCTAGAGGGGTGTCAGTATTATTTAATAATAACTTTGAATTTAAAATACATAGAGAAAAGAAGGACCGTGGGGGTAATTTCTTAATACTTGACATGACCATACAGGAAAACCGTTTAACTTTAGCAGTTATTTATGGTCCAAATAAAGATGAACCAACTTTTTATGAAAAACTTGTAGATCATATTGATGATTTTGGAAATACAACACATAGCCTTTGTGGAGACTTTAATCTAGTACTTAATTCTGATTTGGATTACTTTAATTATACTAACATTAACAACAACAATGCAAGATTGAAAGTTTTAGAAATAATAGAAACTTATTCATTAATTGATCCTTATAGGGAAAAGACGTTACACTTGGAGAAAAAAGAGCGCCTCTTGAACAGTCAAGACTTGACTTTTTTCTTGTTTCTGAAAATTTATTGTCATCGTTGAAAAACTGTAACATTGAGTCAGGATATAGATCAGATCATTCAATAATTTCTCTTGAACTTACTTTTAATGAATTTGAAAGGGGAAAGGGGTTATGGAAATTTAACAATTCGTTGTTATATGATAAAGAATACTTAGATTTAGTAAAAGAGAAAATACTGGAAATAAAAAAACATTATATCTCCCCCAACAAAAAGATATGGATGTAGCCATAATACCTGACTCGGATATCATATTTACTATTAATGATCAGCTATTTCTTGAGACACTTTTAATGGAAATTAGAGGTAAGACGTTATCATATAGTAGTTATAAAAAGAAAACAGATGGTAATAAAGAAAACAGTCTTATTGAGGAAATTAGAAATTTGGAATTCCCTGGAACTTTTACAAAATATTGAAATTAAAAAGAAAGAATTAGAAACCATACGGTCCAACAAATTGAAAGGTAATGTTTTAAGATCAAAGGCCAAATGGATTACAGAGGGGGAAAACCTAGTAAGTACTTTTGTAACTTAGAATGTAGAAACTTTACAAATAAAATAATACCAAAAATCGAAAAAGATAGCGGTGAAATTATATGTAAACAAGAAGATGTATTAGAAGAGGTCAAGCTTTTCTATGAGGGTCTTTATTCAAAAAATAAATTATCTGAAGAAAGAATTGATTTTGATGATGAATTAAAAGATATTGAAGTTAAAAAAATATTTGTAACTGATTCGGAAAAGTTAAAGGCAAAATTACATACTCTGAGGCAACAGAAACTTTAAGAAAAATGCAAAATGAAAAAAGTCCGGGATCATCAGGATTTACTACTGAGTTTTACAAATTATTTTGGATAAACCTAGGTCATCTTGTAGTAAGGTCAGTAAATTATGGATTTGAAAACGGACAGTTATCTATTACACAAAAACAAGGTATAATAACTTGTTTACCCAAGGGAGATAAACCTCGACAATTTCTAAAAAATTGGAGGCCAATAACATTATTAAATACTGTTTACAAAATTGCATCTGGTTCTATTGCAAATCGCATGAAAAGTGTTTTACATGAATTAATTGATGAAGATCAAACTGGATTTATAATTGGTAGGTTTATAGGGGAAAACACTAGATTGCTATATGATTTGATGCATGTTGCTGAAGAAAATAATATACCAGGCCTCCTCCTTTTTATTGATTTCGAAAATGCTTTTGATTCGTTGTCTTGGGATTTCATATAAAGGATATTACAGTATTTTAACTTTGGTCCATCTATACAAAAGTGGGTACAAGTATTTTATAATAATATAATTTCTGCAGTGAATCAAGGTGGAAACTTATCAAATTTCTTCAAGCTTGAAAGGGGATGATTTCAAGGTGACCCACTTTCTCCTTACTTGTTTGTTTTATGTGCAGAAATTCTTGCAATTAAATTAAGAAATAATAACAAAATTAAAGGTCTGACAATAATGAATATTGAGAATAAGTTGTATCAGTTTGCAGATGACACAGCTATAATATTAGATGGCTCTTAAGTTTCTTTGCAGGAAACAATGAAAGAACTCTCACAATTTGCTAAGATATCAGGGCTAAAAATATATTTTTCAAAAACTCAAGTAGTTTGGATAGGGAGTATGAAATACAGTCAAAAAGTATTGTGCAATAACTGGGACTTAATCTGGGGGAAAAATAAGTTTTCATATCTTGGAATCGAGTTTGATACTGATTTAACAAAGATGTTTAAAGTAAATTATGAAAAAAAGTTGTTGAAATTAAATCTCTTCTTAAGCAGCGGAGCAAAAGAAATTTAACTCCTATCGGAAGGATAACAGTTGTTAAGACATTACTTATACCAAAATTGATACATTTGTTCTCATCTCTACCTAATCCGGAAGATAAGCAATGAGCTTTTCTTTTCTTTTATATGGCAAAAACCTATTGGAAATGTAAAGAGAGAAACAGTAATAAAAGATTATGTGGAAGGGGGGCTCAAAATGATTAATTTACAAGCATTTATACATTCACTGAAGGCTGTGTGGGTTGCTCAACAGCAAAAAGCTATCAAACATGCTAAAGGCAATAGGTATTGATTTTAGTTTAATGATTATTAAGATAGAAAATACGGCAAAAGAGTGTAAAAATCTTTTTTTGGAGGGACGGTCTATTTGCATGGAATGAAGTTCTATTTAAGAATAAAGACTTATCATGGGAATCTTTTTTGAAATCTCCTCTTTGGTATAGTGAAAAAATTAAAATTGATAAGAAAAGTGTCTTTTATAAAGACTGGTTCCAAAAGGGTATATTTATAGTGAATGACTTATTTTCTGAGAACGGGGAGATGCTAAAATTTGAAGATTTTACTAAAAGATATAACCTTAAAACTAATTTACTAAAATTTAATGGAATAATTTCCTATGTGAATAAACTTTCAAAAGATTTTATACATGATAGTGAATTATGTAGGGTAAGTTACCCCTTCATTCCAAAAAACATACATGTTTTTTTGAAAAGCAAATAAGGTGTAAAAGATATATATAGTATATTAAATTCAGATAATTCTGATCCAACTAGTAAAAGTAAAGTAATGAACATGTTCGAACTTACGGATTTCGATATAGAGAAAATTTATAAACTCCCTTTCAGTGTTACTAAAAATTCTAGATTGCAGTGGCTTCAGTTTAAAATCAATCATTGGATCTTAACAACAAACACTTTTTTAGCAAAAATTAAAATAGTTGCAAATCCTCTTTGTAGTTTTTGTGTCAAAAGCCCAGAAACTATAATACACTTACTATGGGAATGTGAAAAAGTGCAAACCCTACTTGTTGACATAGATCACTGGATGATGAACAGTGCAAATATATCTTTAAACTTCAATAAGAAATCATTCTTATTTGGATTATTCCAACAAAACTATTGTAAAATTCAAAATTTATTAATCTTAACAATAAAATATTATATATATTCAAGCAGATGTTTAAATAAATCCATCACTTTAGAAGGAATTAAAAATTATTTTAGAAATATATATCAAACTAAGAAAGTAATTGCAATGAATCAAAACAAGTTTGAACTATTCCAAACATTATGGGAAAATTGGCATAATCTCCTGACATAAATTTAATTGAATATTTATATTTTAAAATATTACATTTGAGGATTAGCTTAATAATTTCTCTAGTGCTGTTTAAACTAATGATTAATTTTTCAGATCATTAATATAATACCAAGTATAAATTTCAACTATCTTGACTAACCAGACCCATTTACTTTTCCAAAATACATTTCTTTTATTTATTTATTCAGTTACTTATTTTTTTTTAATTCTTATTCATTTATTTTTTTAGAATTGTTTTAAATTTCATTCTTTTTGGGGGTGTTTTTTTCTCTTTAAAATGATAAAAACCATGTTGATGTTGACATACCACATTGTTTTTCTGTGCATGCCTCCCTTGGGCACCAGTGGGGACACAGTAGGCCAATTATTTGTTTTTGTAATTAGTTTTCAAGAAATCTGTCATGTTACATTTCTGATGGTCCCTACTGGTGGCAGGGGACACATGCACAAAATTGTACAAAATTGTTTGATATTTAATAATATTTGTATTGTACATTAATGCTTTATCATATGAATTGACATGGCATATAAAAATAAAATAAATTAAAAAAAAAATAATGATCATAGTTATTTAATCAATTTCTAGTGAAATTACATATTGCGTTTGCAACAGATTATGTGGATGAAATTTCATTAAAACAAAATCAGATCAGAGAATCACTGTTCATAATGGTGAAATACACCATAGAACATGGCTATACAAGTCTCGGTTATTGATGAGAAATAGCATCAATTGAAAAAAAAATCTTATAGCAATGCATATGTTTGGTATATTTTTTAATTGTCTGAAGCAGAGTTTACTTTGAATGTATGCCGCCACGCGCTATGACCCAACATCTGAATGCACAATGTTGGGTGATGACCCACCACAGTATTTGTGGAGGTTGGCAGGTATGATTGCTTTCATATTTGGTAGGATTGTTGGTCATGATGTGTAGATGTGCATACTATACTGCCTTATTGATAGGAGTTATTGGACTTAGACTATTTTCAGCTAAAGCACCAAAGTATCATCTTGTCACCACAACTCCTCTGAAACCCCTTCAATTATCTTGTGAAGAATGATTGTGCATATATCATTTTTGGCAAATTACACATTGATGAACTTTTGTCATTTTTTGTATGATATTGCTTATAGGGTACTTTTGGACTTCAATAATACTGGATTTTCTGATATATACGGGCGTGGGGTATGTGAGCTTGCTCACTAAGGTTCTATAATTAATTTAGTTGGAGGGACATAAATAGCAATAGATATGGTTAATTCCTATGCAAGAAGTTTTATTTCAATTTTTTATTTAAGCATTTAGAAATATTATGGTTGTATATGGGAAGTTGATCATCAATCAAAAGAAACTTAAAAGAATATAATGAATTAGAAAGAATAAAACAATAGACAATACAGAGAAGATGTATTATAAATTGGAAGTATTCTGAAGACATTGTTCACTTCAATGCATTATTAGACATGGTATATTTTTAACAGGTAGAGGGCTTCAAAGACTTCTTTGTAGTTGTATCTTTACCTGCATCAGCAGTTCGAGGTGAAAAAGTGGAAGTTAAACTGGTAGTGTTCAATTACTATGATACTGACAAACAGGTAAGAATTTTGTCACTTTCTATTGGCTTTATAACTACTGATACTGCTTTAGTTTGTTTTTTGTGTATTATTGTGCTGTCAAGGCAGCACTATCTTATTGCATCGTCTCCAGACGAAATAAACAGCCAGATGTACCTTGGAAGACTTACTACTAAGTTGTTTGTTTTTTATCTTTCCACAGATGTTACACTCTGTATCTTGCATGTTAGAGATGTAAAGTGAAAGGTCTAAAAATATTCAACAAAAACACATAGTCGGGAGCTTATTGTGTTACTCCTATTTATCAGTCGGATAAGGGAGTAAGGATTTTTCGCAAACATTCTTTTGCTAAGAATGTCTTTCTTTTACATTTCATTTGAAGTATGTCAAAGAATGTATCAGGCGAGGCAATAATTTTTGCTACATGTTTTTTACTTTATTATTTCCTTGATCTTTGTCATATTTTTTCCGGTTATATTTGAGCGTAGAAAAGCGATGAATCATTAAAAGATACAAGTCTGACAAAAAAAAAACAATAGCATGTTCACATATAATTCGTGAGGAGTGATAACATATAGTCATGAATAGCCGTCTTGTAAGAAATGGCATGCTCAAAGTAAAACTTGTATCAAGGAATAAGTCGATAACGATTGGGCGACTTAATGTTAAATACAGTCTTTTATGTTATCACAACTGATATCATACAGGCCTATCAAGTCGTAATGGAAACCATAGAACAGAGTATCATTTTCAGGTGTTTTTCTTTGTTTCTTTCAAAGAGAAGTTTTCTGGTCAGTATAAACATTTATCGATGAATTTCTCGTATAGAAAGGATGTTCTTCTATATCATACAGATTGAATGTCATTAACACTGACACTTTATGCAGAGTTCGAATGGATGTTTCTTCTCAATTTTCAGAAATATACGTTATTATATTATATTATTTTGTCTCTCATAATTCTTTGTTAAAAGACATCCATCTTTGTTCAATTTGCGGCAAAAGGTCCAAAAACAAATGACCAAAGGAAAAGTAGCCTACTTTTTAGTATCTATGATGTCTTTACAATTGACTTAGATTTATAGACACTGACAAAATAAAGGATGTTTAAATATATTTTTTTTACCTTAGAAGCTTTCTCATATTGCTTCATTTGAAGGTGAAAGCGTATTTGCAAGTCGGAACGCACAACTGGTTAACAGTGAAAGGATATGGAGTAAACGTACACGAGACTACTTCTCAAGTCTACGATTACATGGTAGAATAAGTAATGGAATACGATTTTATTGTTGTATTTCATCTTGAAGTCACTAAGAGGTGACCATTTTAACACCGATTGTCTGCTGAAATATTAACCCTCAAAACTATACAAAAATATTGTTTAGCAAAAAGTTTGTAATATCATTTTCAGTATATATCTTGTTGGGATCGATTTGATTCTGAACAAAATAAGATCCTGCATCACCCAAGACGATATATATGTATCTACGCCTATCAATTTTATTTACAAAAGTATTTATGATATAGAAGAAAACATTCTTTTTGACAGTGAATGGAAAACAGAAGTAAATGGAGTAGAAAAATAAAGGGCTTGATGCTGTGATAGAATTCTAATGATTGATAGTTAAGATTTCTCATAAGATATACAAATTGTTTTTTTTTTTCAAGTCCATATCTGATTGAGACCACTGGTCAATAGTTGTTGATTCCAAAAGGTTCTTTGTCTGTGTGGCTAATAAAGATTTTGTTTAAAATACAAATCATTTGAACCTAAATCAATGCTGCTTTCATGTACACAAAAACATCTTTTAAGACAGAAACTTTCCACCACAAATCTTGACAAGAAGATTTAAAATGCACAAGAATTTAAATCTTGTCCACATTGATAGCATCGATATATCCTTCCCTGTACTAATGCATTACTTGGAGTGGTCGTAATTGTAAACGCTTCAACATATTTTTTAAGTTACAGAAGAGAATGCTACCATTATACTAGACACAGGTCCTCCCGTTCATTCAAAGCTCTGTGTGAGCTTAGATTCAAGACTGTTGCAGAATGAATAAAGTTTCTCAAATGCATACTAGAATACAAACGCATGAAACATTATTTATCAAGGCATAATTTGGCAAAATCAATAAAGATGTACAAAATATTCGTTCTTTTAATACAATGTACCGTTAGTATTGTTTACATCACAATGTCATCTAATCAGAGCTCCTGTCCAGCGTAAAAAGTGTTTTTGAATTCAATATGTTTTCAGGTTCGTTTGAGGTTAAAAAACTCCAATGCCTTCATGATATATGATCACAATCATACAAACAACAGCAAACCAATAACTGGAGATTTTGAGAAAATTTTTGAGGTTAGTATGATTCTTTTTATGATTTTAATCATAATTCAGTTTTAAATTGTAATATTTAACTACATTTTTCTCTGTGTTATTTTGTCTTTTGTACAATAAACTGTCCTCAGTTGACTGCTCTTATGAACAAAATAATCTCTACTCAGAAACATTTTAAGCTCTTTGATATAATCTCAAAAACTTTCATTTGCAAAACGGTATGGCAGAGACGTCAGCATTTGTAGATAGGAGAACTTTGATTCTAGTGCGCTGATCATTATCGCAGTATGATGTAGCTTGGAAGATACGTAATCTGAGATCTTGGCTCCACCTATTTTGGTGTACATGCATATATGGCTGTAGAATCTTAGTTATTATCAATCGTATTGAGATGGTTATTTATTGCTCATGTAGCTTTGCCAGAAAACAGGGTTGTAGACAAAAATTGTTCAAGGCATTTCTCAGAAATTGCATCTCAATTTGTTTCATCTTACATAACATGTTATTTGATATTATTTTCCTCGTTATAATAGGCCTGATATCTGAATGATCTACTGAAGATTGAATGTGCAATTTGATTTTTTCGTTTTAGGTGAAAGCTAAGGAGTCAAGAGGTGAAAGATGTTTTATTGAATCTCCAGGAATAGGAATAAAGACTTTACAGGTAGAAGCTTCTGCTGGTATTGTTAAAGCCGGGATGTTCAACGTGGAAATGACAGATACTGTAGTGAAAACAATTCCAGTCGATGTAAGACATTATGAAATTTTTGTTCACCTATAATATGTATAACTTGAGAAACTCTAGCCAAAAAGGCTTAAATACAAGAAATAGTGGGAAATCATACGCCTAATATATACCTATGACATTAATAAAGACCTTAACATTGGATCATAGGGAGATATTCTGCGTGGCGACATATATTTTAGTCCAGAATATTCTATATTTTAATTTATACTGCAATTGGCTTAATTTTAGCTTGTATAAAAGGGTACGTATAAAGATGAAATTTGTACGTCTACTAGTAGTATAAACCATATAAGCCACGTCTCTAAGGCAAGATGACAGCCTTCTGTATATAAATATTTTTGTTGTATGGTTTCTTTCTTCAAAAACTGTCAAAGTACATAATATACAAAAAATATGGTTTCATTTTTTTTAATGCGAAGTGGATTATTACATTGTGGTGGTTTATTGCAAAGTGTTTTGGATCACTAAACCCAGTTTGCAATTGAATTATACGATAAAAATGACCCAAACCCATGATGAATTAATAGTTTTGTACATATTCATTTTCAGCAATGCTCGATGAACCATGAATAAAACAGAAAATATTTTGCCAATTGTATTAATGTTAAATGAAAATCCCTCATCCATGAGAAGAAAAAACATGGATACAGCGTTTTCTATAAGAACATTGAGGTCCGCTCAAAACGGTGATAGGGGGTGTCTTGAAATTACTATGAGGTTTGTACAAAGCTCATTGTTGAAGGCCTCATGATGACTTCAAGATGAAGAACAACAATAAAAGTGCTGTTCTATATATTTGTGGAGGAGACTTTTTCTCATTTGCATTTACTCCATATCCCTTCATTGTTTATAAGTAAATATTTATTTTTCTTTACTTGCTGCAAAGTGTTTTTATTGCAAATTAGTTGTAATACCCCCCATGAACGAAGTTGAGGGGGGATATATAGGAATCACCTTGTCCGTCTGTCTGTCTGTGACAATTTTTCGTAACAGTTTTCTCAGTAACTACTAATCACAATCACTTGAAATTTTGTATACGAGTTTGAAATGATGTCCCATACCACAAGTAGCAATTTCAGGTTTGCCGAACATCTACTTCCTGTTTACCGACATACTCAAATTTTCAACATATTTCTTCAATTATAGAAATTTTTCGTAACAGTTTTCTCAGTAACTACCAGTCATTCCCACTTGAAATTTTGTATGCGATTTTAAAATTAAATCCTTTACCGCAAGTAACGAATTCACATTTGCCGGACATCTACTTCCTGTTTACCGACTTATGTAATTTTCGGACATCTTCTAACAGTTGTTGAAATTTTTCGTAACAGTTTTCTCATTAACTACAAATCAGTACTACTAGAAATTTATGTATTGACATTTAGAGGGATGTCCCATACTGCTAGAATCTATTTCAGGTTTGCCTGACATCTACTTCCTGTTTACAGACTTGCTTAATTTTTGACATCTTTCGTCAATTTTAGAAAGTTTTCCTAAAAGTTTTCTCAGTAACTATCACTGCCACTTGAAATTTTGTATGCAAGTTTAAAACAATGTCCCATACTTTAAGTAGCGAATTCAGGTTTTCCAAACATCTACTTCCTGTTTATCGACTTACTTAATTTTTAGATATTTCCTGTTAATTGAAGAAACTTTTTGTAACATTTTTACAAACTCTTTAGTATCTAATGCCATTGTGCACTGCCTTTTTTCCTAATTATAATTTTGGAGATAATCTACTGGGGGAGTGGGGGTATCATTTTGTGGCCCACCAGGCCACAGTACCTCTAGTTACAATTTAGTTTGCAAACAAATAGTCAAGGCAAAATAAATAGCTCCTAATGTTTCTGAGCTATAAGGGGACAATGAACTATCTTTCAATAAGTAATTATATTAGCTACTTTTAAGTCAAGGAGGCGAGGGAAAGGGTTACGAAGTTTCAATTAACTGTATCCATTGTATACATATATCATGCTACAATTAGTGTAGCTTCATTTTTTATAACTTAAGCCTGAAGGAAAGAAAGTATATGGAGGTTACCAGAAACTTTTGGATGCAGCATCCTCACCACTTACACTTTTGCCAGCCTTTCCACCAAACTTTGTAAAGGATTCAAGAGATTTTACATTCGCTGTCACAGGTAATATATTTGATACGAGATAAAAAGAAAATTAATTGATGGAAAAAACACAATTAAAAATAACAACTTTAAACTGTTAGAGTAAATTGCTCAAGATCCAAAAATAAATATCATCCCGAGGAATCCATATTAGCCTGTTGGATATGATATGAGAAATACAATATCATAACTATGGATCATATACTTCAATTTATCATTGTTATTTATTTAATAAACAATGAAATGATGTAAAAATGTTTCTTTGATATCTTCTGTGAATATCGCATATAAAATAAGTGTCATTTGGTGTCGATTTTAGCGGAATTTGTATCGTAGGAAGAATGCACATTTTATTTATTTTTTTTTAATGATTTATTGATCTTAAACGAACTCCGACAAGACAACTTGCTGTTTACTTATTACTCAAATAATGAAATGTTCACTCCATATCCTTTCATGTTTATTTAAGACTGGAGGTTGTCTCTCCTGCCCCATGGAGTCCATAAAAGATTCCCAGTGCGAAAATTGTATGCTCTTAATATAATTTAGTAATTGTAAAATTTCTCATATGGATATACTATCATAATTTCAAATTTATTTTAGTAATTTCGAACTGTAATTCTCACTACCTGTTTAAAGTGCCAACATCCCAATATTTTATAAGTTTTTTTTCAATCGACTTGATGAGTGCCCTGTTTTTGTCTTTATGTTGTAGTAGTCTACAAGCTCAAGACACTAGTGCTTTTGTCGGGCTACGGATTGCAGTGATTGTAAGAACACTTTGCCTGTTAAATTAATATTTGTTGACAATCCCGCATCCATGACCAGAAAAGACATGGATGTAGCTTTGTTCGACAATTAGCAAAGAATTCCGCTCAAACCAGTTCTAGTGGCCTTCTTGAACTTACTATGAGGTATGAGCAAAGCTCATTGTTGAAGGCCTCATGGTGACTTCAAGATGAAGTAAAACATTAAAAGTGTTGTATCTTTGCTTGTGTAACCATGTATTTGTAGAGACTTTGTCTCATGTACATTTAAGCCATATCCTTTAATTCACCATACATTATTTAAATGAAATTAATCCACATCTTTAATCAACAATAAAACTTACATCCAAAAATATTCATCAAGTAATCTTGTCCTTTCCTAATATGAAAAAGAAAGGAAATGGGGTAAATGTCAAGGAGACAACATCCCATATCCAGGTTAAAACGACCCAAAATTCGGATATCAATAACAACCTGGAATTTAAATTTCTATTTTTAGCCTATTGCAGAATGACATAACATTCCAAACAAACTGTGGGTTTTTTTCTACTGTTTTCGAAAACAGTAATTTGAGATCGGCTTGAAGCCATATTGTTTTGTTTACATGACTTCCGGGAACTACAAAATATACGCTCGTATAAACTCTAGAATTTAGCACCCGATATCACTACGAGTCAAGAAAGATACCTGATGTTTACTGATCACAAAAAGCCAATATATTGCTAAAAAACTTGTCAATCTTGACAAATTATGTGTGCTTTTAAGCGATTTTACAGTCGTGAAACGAAATTAGAGGAAAACCGAGATTTGCAAGAAATTCTACGCTGAAAAAATGTTTTGTTTACATTTTTGCGTTAATGTAACGGGTGAAAATCACGTGTCGATCAAAAGCCAATCAAAATCGGGATTACATCTATCATGCAGTATCCACGTGGTTAGACAGCTGAGCCTGTGTTAATCAATACCGGTGCGGTGGATATTTAACTTTTAAGACTTGGGAGACGTTATTAGAGTTATATCCAGCAATCGTAGTCGCTCATATAGTTATGTATCACAATTCACCAGTCCATCGGTCGGGAATCCTTTGACCACAAACTTCTATATTTGGAATAAAACACCCAGTGACGTAATCAAAGAATTCCGGGATATATTCCTTAGACTATGGAAAGTCCAGAGAATTCCCAAGTTTACTTTCGTTTTCTTCTCAATGAAGTTGACAGTTTTGTGCATTTTTCAACAAAAAGATTGCTCCCAATTGAACAGAAGGTAATCGAATTGGGCTCATGACATTCTTTGAAAAGATAAACATCTTTGGAAGTAAACCAGACCAAGTTTTATTTTATGAGGGAAATAACAAAATAAACATGGGTTGAAGCGAGCAGGTGTGGAAGCGATGTCTGCATGGTTAGTAAAATTTTCTAATTAGTAACAAGGCCCTGTGGTTGAACACGGCTAACAAACATGCTGGTACTGCCGTCACGAAAGGGGTTACACACAAAAAGGTAATAATTTAAACCACAGGAGTTACTGAATCTGTTGCTGCAAAAACATATTTAGAAATTGTAATACTTCATTTTTTTTAAATGAAATGCAATGAAAGGAGACAATTTTTATATGTGCATCAAACAAATAATACAGTAAAGTCAAGCCTTCTGAAATGATGTTCCAAATACTTGTGTTTGATCATCTTACTTTTAATTTTGATGACTGTCTAGTCATCATCGCAACACATAAACACAGGAGTCTAAAATCCCAGCAATAAAGTGGTTATGTTACATAAAATGTCCTGAAACCCCACACGGAGCTACATTGTGACGCTATGGCCCCCAGTTTTCATCGAAGAAAAAAAATCTAGAAGTGTTTCATTAAGAGAGACAACAATTGTACATGTTGTAAATTGTGTTCATTGGATATTTATTATAGAAGATAGAACAGTTTTTCATTCCAAATGAAATAACAGAAAAAGAAATAACTGTAGATCTTTGTTTCTGCAAAAAAAAAAACAGCAACATTCTGTTGATTTTTTATTGCCCCTACTCTAGTTGCAAACACTATGTATAGTATAAAGCTGTAAATTTCTTGCTTGCATGCGATCATAAAGCTAGAAAACAGTAATACTGCGTTTTGACGCTTTGATTATAGCCGGTTGCAGGTTGACATTACATTCCAGACAACTTTTGAACTGTTTTTAGCCCATTTGAATTTGAGATTGACATCTTAGGTAGTCCTTACTTTTTAAGCTGCTTTTAACCAATTAGAATTCCATATATAGTGGTCCGTGTTTTTGTACCCAAAAGCTGGTATCTACTACTTCTCTTAAACTACTGATTGGAATTTCATGAAACTTATGTAGGAGCTTAATTACATACTGTAGATGTTCACTACATGTTTTGTTTGCCAATAATTCATTTTCCAAGATTTTTGACATATTTTGGACTTTGCCATTTTAGCTCACTGAAAACCATATGGTGACCAAATGGTATCTACTACTTCTCTTAAACCACTGATTGGAATTTCATGAAACCTACGCAGGAGCTTAATTACATATAGCAGATGTGCACTACATATTTTATTTTCAATAGTTCCTTTTTCCAGATTTTTTACACGTTTTGGACTTTGTCATTTTTAGCTATCTGAAAACTTTATGGTGACCATTTTGTATCCAGTACTCTTAAACCACTGATTGGAATTTTATGAAACTTATGCAGGGGCTTAATTACATATAGTAGATGTGGACTTCATATGTTGGAGCTTTATTTCATATTGTAGATGTGCACTACTTATTTTCCAGATTTTTGACAAGTTTTAGACATTTGTTATTTTAGCTCTGTAAGCTCAATCAAAACGATATAGTAACCACCAGGTATCCACTACTCCTCCTTTACCACTGATTTGAATTTCATTAAACTTACACAGAAGCTTAATTACATATTGTAGATATGCACTACGCGTTTTGTTTTCCAATAATTTCCTTTTTTATGGATTTTTGACAAGTTTAGGACTTTGTCATTTTATCAAACCAAATGGCGACCACCTGGTATCCACTACTCCTCAATGACCACTGTTCAGAACATCATGAAACTTATGCAGGATCTTTATTATATATAATAGATGTGCACTATTTATTTTGTTTTCCAATAATTCCTTTTTTTTTAGCTGTTAAGCAGCTCTATACTAGTACTCTCGGTCTAGGCTAGACGCCAGATGTACCTAGCAGACATCACATACGCATTAACGTAGTTCCTGTCTGGCAGTAGTTTGTGAGAAACTAATTGTCAAATTCGAGGCATTTCCTTTGAAAATGCTCAATCTAAATGTATATTTAGTCCTAACACAAAAAAACAGCATGAAATGTAGCTTTATTTGACATTCATAATTCACCATTTGGTTCATTCATAAAAAAATCCCACGGTGCGCCATAATTTTTACATGTTTTATGAATGGAAACATAGTAACTAATACGATCACCTTTGTAACTCGAAAAGCTGTATGCATCTCTTATCATAATCATGACATTTGATCGTTTTATCGTGTACATTTACATTTATCCATTTAAAAAAAGTTTAAGTATTCAAAATCATCGTATTCATTTCATCGTCTTTCAATGTTTATATTTTCTGGCGCATCTTGTTACTTGTCTTGTATTTTCCTCCAGCGTTGGAGAACTAAGAATCGACCATACTTAATTCCATTGTACGTCTCGTCTGCAAACGCCGTTTATGAAATGAATTGAAAAATAATTAATCTGTAAGATAATTTATATGACCTTTTAAATCTTTTGAATTTAAGAATGTAAACATTATGCAAATGTATCAAAAATGAATAAGTTGTACAGTCTTAAACTTTATCTTGGACGGCGTACTAAATACTTACGGGCTTCTCGATGCAGGCGTAATCAAATATGTTTTGGATAATGGCGTACTTCTCAGCCTATAATTTGCGATTAAAATGAAACTTGGATATATTGTTGCATATACCAGCAGGGGAGGAATTCTATTGACTTTGGAGACAGTAGGTCAAAGATCAAGGTAACAGTGACCTAAAATAGACTGAAAATTTAAAAAAACATCCGGAGGATAACTCCAAGACTTTACATCCAATTGAAAGGAAACTTGGATATATTGTTGGATACCAAGAGGAGAGGAACCATAGAATGTCAAATGACCGAAAATAGATTGAAAATATCAGAAAAATTTGGTTTCCGGATGATGACTCGAAAAGTTTACATCCGATTGAAATGAAACTTGGATATGTTGTTGGATACTAAGGGTGGGGGAACCCTATTGATTTTGGAGATAGTAGGTCAAAGGTCAAGGTCACAGTGATCGAAACTATATTAAAAGTTTCAGACAAATATGGTTTCTGGATGATAACTCTAAAAGTTTACTTCCACTAGAAATGAAACTTGAATATGTTGTTGGATACCAAGAGGGGAGGAACCCTATTGATTTTTGGGATAGTAGGTCAAAGGTCAAGGTCACAGTGATCGAAAATAGTTTGAAATTTTCAGGAAAATTTGGTTTCCGGATGATAACTCAAAACGTTTACATCCAGTTGAAATGAAATTTGGATATTTATATTGCTGGATACTAGGAGGGAAAGAACCATATTGATTTTGGACACAAAGGTCAAAGGTCAAGATCACAGTGATTAAAAATTGATTAAAAAATTCAATAAAATTAGAATTCCGGATGATAACTCAAAAAAGTTTACATTCTATTCAAATGAAACTTAGATATATTGTTGCATACCAGGAGGGGGAGAACCCCTGTTACTTTTGGAGTGAGTGGGTCAAAGGTCAAGGTCAGAGCGACCAAAAATAGACTGAAAATTTCAGATGATAACTAGAAAAGTTTACATCCAGTTGACATGGAATTTCGGTATATTGTTGACTCCTTTGAGGGGAGGAAATCTATTGATTTTGGAGAAAATAAGTCAAAGGTGAAGGTCATAATGACCACAAATAGACTGAAAATGTCAGAAAAATATTGGTTTCTGAATGATCACTTGGACAGTTTACATCTAATTAATATAAAACTTGGATATGTTGTTGGCTACCAGGAGGGAAGGAACCCTAATGAAGTTTAAGAAATTAGTTCAAAGTTCAAGGTCACAGTGACCAAAAATAGTTTCAAAATTGTCAGAAAAAATTACTTTCGAGGAGATAACTCAAATTCAAATAAAACTGACATATTTTGGAATATCATAAGGGGAAGAACCTGCTTTTTTTTAAGGAGGGCCAAAAGTCAACATCGCAATGATTGAAAATAAATTGAAAATTTAAGGAAAATGTGGCTTATGGCAAATAACTCAAGACATATTCATCCAATTCAATTGAAACTTAAGACAAAAAAGAATTAACCATATAGATTTTTGAGACAGTAGGTGAAAGATCAAGGTCGTGGTGACTGATAGCATATCTGATTAAAAGAAATTTTTATTTTCTTTGCTGCCAGATATTTTAAAAACCTGTATTGATTGAAATTGTAATCGGTTCAAAGTTGGGGTCGCAGTGACTTAAATATTGAAATGTCATGGTACGAAACTTCTTAGAATTTTAGATATTGGGTAGGTAAGATACTAGTAATAGACAGACAATTTTAGAGATAATAGAGACTAACATTAAATGACAAAGTTTTTGCTAATTGGTTTCTTTCAACGTTAATTAATCCAGTCTTCTGTACTTTGATTTCTGTTTCAGGTGATATAATGGGGAAGGCATTAGAAAATATTGATAAATTACTAACAGTGCCTTTTGGATGTGGAGAACAAAATATGATTAGCTTGGTACCTAATATATATGCCTTGTCTTACTTAAACGCTAACAGCATCAGCAATGCACAAATAAAGGAAAAAGCAGAAAAGAATATGCACACAGGTTTGTTTCCATATAAAGTGATGAAAAGTATAAGAAAGCGTAGAATTCTGAGAATCTCCTGTGAGTTACGATCTGTAGGAACTACCTTTACCCGTAAAGGTGAAGTCTTGTATAAACTGTAATACTAGTAGTTGGAATAAAAATATACAGACAACGGCAGTAGAATACCGACAAGGGATGTGATTATTACATAAATCAAAGTCCAGAGACATGACAAAAACGAGAAGGCAGAAAAACAAAGACACGACAAGGACATGAAACAACCACAAGGTACGAAAATAAAGACCTACATTCAGAAATAAGGCACCATGAAAACCGGGAAAATGATAATACTTCCAGGTTTCTGTATTAACAATATTTAAACTATGTTTTATATGTAGTTTTCCTGTTACAAAGGATAAAAAATTGTGTCAGTTTTTTGTCTCGCCTGCGACGAAAGTCGCTGAAAGCGAGACACAGGTGTTACTCTCCGGCGGCGGCGGCGGCGTCGTAAACTTTCTTAAAACCTTAATAACTTTTAAAGTATATTACTTATATGCAACATCTTTTGTCCACAGGTAGCTTATGGTGTAAGCTTTCCAGCATCACGTGTTTCAGATGACCTTGACCTTGTCTTCATGGTTCAGTGACTTGCGACATAGTTTTACATTCAAGTTGATTTCTCTGGATTTATAATACATAGATCCATTATAATAATTGTATTGTAGTATCTTAATGGGTGCATGCCAGTCTGCCACTTGTCATTTGCCCTTGACCTCATTTGTACGCTTCAGTGACTTTGTAAATTTTGAGACATAGTTTTACATTCAAGTCAATTTCAGAGGCACTGTAATGTATAGACATACTATATTTTGTCTATTGCTACATCTAGATGGGTGCATGCCAGTCTGACACCTGTCATGTAACCTTGACCTCAATTTTATAGTTCATTGACTTTGATCACTTTTCTCCTTGTATACTTATTTCTCTGTAACTAGAATGGTTAGATTCATCATATTTGATTTTTGCTACATCTAGGTAGGTGCATGCCAGTCTGACACCTGTCATGTGGCCTTGACCTCAATTTCATGGGTCATTGACTTTGAACATTTCTTCACTTTAACACTTATTTTTCTGTAGCTATGATACCTAGAGTCATCATATTTGGTCTATTGCTACATCTAGGTGGGTGCATGCCAGTCTGACACCTGCCATGTAGCATTGACCTCAATTTCATGGTTCATTGACTTTGATCATTTTTCTTTAACTAGAACACTTATAGGCATCATATTTTGTCCAATGCTACATCAAGGTAGGCACATGCCAGTCTAGCTGACACCTGTCATGTAGCCGTGACCTCAATTTCATGGTTCATTGACTCTGAACATTTCTTTACTTTAACACTTATTTCTCTTAGCTATGATACCTAGAGTCATCATATATAATGTTCTATTGCTACATCTAGGTGGGTGCATGCCAGTCTGACACCTGTCATGTAGCCTTGACATCAATTTCATGGTTCATTGACTTTGATGATTGCTCTATAACTAGAACACTTACAGGCATCATATTTGGTCTATTGTTACATCTAGGTGTGCACATGCCAATCTGGCGCCTGTCATGAAGCCATGACTAACTATTTTTGTAAAGATTTGCAAAGACAGGCGAGACATTTCTTTGTCTACACTTGTGTTACTATACTACTAGGTGAAAACACATTGTTTTTATTTGATTTGGAAGTTTATCTTTGTCATACTTTTTTTCAGGTTATCAGAGAGAACTTAATTATATGCATAAAAAAGATCCAAACAAGGGTGGTTTTAGTGCCTTTGGTGATTCAGATAAATATTTTTCCACATGGTAAGAACTAGCTTAAAGTGAAGCTTGACAGGTTCTAACATATAGCGAATTTAAAACACATTTGCTTTTATTTACATTGTCAGTAGATATATTGATTAAGTCTTGTCTTACAGTGTATTTTGACATGCTTCCTCCTGTCCGTAAATAATTTGTTTAAAAAATCTTAACCACTGCAGACTTTTTTCAATTTTCAGGCTTACAAACGGGTCCCTATTTTACTAACTATTCGACAGCAACTGTTATATTCCTTATTAAAGCTAAAAAATCCTACCTTTTCATTTCTTTTAAATCACTGAATACAATTGAAATTGAATAAGATAAGCCTTGATATACTTTAAACAATGTAAAATATCATATTTATGTGACCATTGGCAGTATAAATGAATTCTGAATATCATGGTTGATGAACACTTGCGCTATGTTTTGAATTTAAAATAAGCATTTTTCTTGTTATATTGGTGATTGCTAATTGGAAAATAAAATGTTGAGAAGCTGAGAAGAGATGAATATTATGCAGTGCTGTGCTGGACCGGATCCAGCCAGCTCAACCCTTTGTATCCTATGAAGAATCGGGACTGGCAAACACAATACCTATACAAGGAGGTGGCTGCATTTTGCGATATTGTATTCGATCAATACGTTACGATTCACGTAAAGATACAATAATATTGATAATTTTGCGGGAAATTGGCGGTAGTTAAACCAGGTTTAAGTCTATCAACAATATTTAACAATCCGAAGCACAGAGAAACAGTATTTTCACTAATGACTGTAATTTTACCGCGTGCGTTTATGAATCTAGCCCAAGGCAGTAAAAATATCTTTGTCGTTTTGTGTGTCTTTTACAATTAGTACAGGTAAAATACATTTGACGCTATTTGTATATCTAATTATATTTACAATCATTGTACTGATTTATCCACAAATGCTCAACGTCCAGTGAGCGACATCTCGTCCATACCTGGACGAAAACAAGTCAGTCAACTCAAAATACAAGCAAACGAACGAAGAATCAAAAATGGGTCAGTGTCCCTGAAATCGGTAGGGGAGGATTCTTAGCCTTTTATACAAGCCGAAGTGACTAAACGAAAAATATAATAACTTGAACAATTGTTCCATTACACTCCTCGCCTAATATCCGGGGATATTACTATACTTTCAATAAGAATATTTACACTTATTATAGTCCAAAATATGAAATAAATGAACTGTTGAATCCATTACACTGCAATATCTATTAGTACAACTTAAATATATACATTATGTACAGTTTTCTTCAATAAGAAGAATCATGTCCGTGATCGGACGAAGGTATGTTGTCGGTTTTCCATCGACAATTACTCTTACTTCAGCTTTTCTAATGTGTTCATCGGATCCTTGGTAGGTTTAAGTGATAACACCAACTGGCCAGCTGCTTCGACGGGTGTTCTTGTCTTTTAGCAAGATGGCGTCTCCAGCATTGAGGTCCCGTTGTACCATTTGCCACTTTTGGCGTTTCTGGAGCATTGGCAGATATTCACTCCTCCAGCGGGTCCAAAACACTGTAGCAAGAGCTTGATCCCGCCTCCATTCTGCGAGATACAGATCTCGTACACTGAAATCACCCAGCTTCTCTGAGGCATAGACATTGAGTGAGTAACATTGCCGGGGTGAGAATCAAAGGGGCTTCAGAATCGATGGATACTGGTACTGAAGGTCTAGAATTGATTTTAGCGGAGACTTCAGCCATAAACGTGTTTAACACGTCATGGGTTGGATCTTTATATCTCTCGTTCATCAGCATCGAGTCTAGGATCCTTCTGGCGACATCAATCATTCTTTCCCAGACTCCATCCATGTTAGATGAATGGGGCGGGTTAAAAACCCAAAGTGCCTTTGCCTTATAAAGGTAGTCTCTCATAGGTCCATCTTCTACGTTAACCGCTTCTACATTCAAATCGGCCCCTACAAAGTTCGTTCCTCTATCGGTACGTATTATCTTGACTTCTCCTCTAACCGCAACAAACCTTCTCAACGCATTTATGAAGGCTGAAGAAGTCATCTCGGCGATAAGTTCGATATGAACGGCTCTTGTGACCAGACATGTAAATAAGACTGCCCATCGCTTGGCCTCCGCGTGTTTTACGTGCTACTACGGTCCAGGGACCGAAAACATCGACACCTATGTTGGTGAACGGGGGTGCTGGTTCAAGTCTGTCTTGGGGTAGGTCAGCCATAATTTGGCATTCTGTCTTGCCCCGTAACTTGCGGCATATAACACACTTGTAGATATATGATGATATCTGGCGTTTTGCACTTGTAATCCACAATCCCGCAGCCCTTATGGCTCCGTCTTTGAAATGTCGCCCTTGATGTTTTATCTTATTATGGTAGTGCCTGATTAAGAGCGTAGCTATATAATGACGTCCAGGAACAATAAGAGGTTTCTTTTCCTTAAGGGTTAGGTCGGATTTGTTGACACGCCCACTAACCCTTAGCAAACCATCTTCATCAATGAATGGGTTAAGATTCTTTAACTGACTACCCTTTGAGAGCGGCTCCCCTCGTTGAATTTAGTCTATCTTATCTTTGTACACTTCGTGTTGCACAGATCTTAAAATGAAATCTTCTGCGTCTTGCGTTCGAGCAGGTTATTGGGTCGATTTTCATTGTGTTGCGTTTACGAGCTAAGACTTTTAGGAGCGATATTGCTGTGACAAGCGTTGACCATTTTGAAAATTTTTAGTAGCGATCTGTTCCAATATCATGTCGTTCTGTGATGGTTTTTGTCTTGGCGGTTCTTACCACTGGTTTGACCTCTTTGTCCATGTCTTGATTGACTAGACCATGGTCTTCGGTAGGTTTCTGCTCGTTGACCGCTGCTAAAAGCTGTTTGGGTCCAAGTAGCCACTCGCTTTGATGAATTTCACAAGCTGGTATTGATCTCGTGCCTGCGTCAGCAGGGTTTTTCTCCGTTGGAACGTAGTTCCAGTGTTCCGGGGTACTGTACTTCCGGATTTTCTCTACTCTATTGAAAACATAGATATAGAACCTTCTCGTCTCATTACATATGTACCCCAAGACCACTTTGCTATCCGTGTAATATTTGACAGTGCCTGTCTAGATGTCCAAGTGTTGTATGGCACATTGTGCGATCTCCACACCTAGGACGGCTGCACACAGCTCTTTACGTGGAATAGTGTGCCCGTTATTAGGAGCGACCTTCGCTTTTCCCATTACGAAGCCCAGTTGTGAGCTATCAGCTATTTCTATCGTTCTAAGGTACACAACGGCTGCCACGGCCTTTTCGGAAGCATCCGAATATACATGTAACTCTCTGGTCACTGTTTTGCTAAGATTTCTCACGTTTGCACGTGGTTTTCGTAGAGTCTCAATATCTTTAAGAGAATTTCTCCATGTTTCCCATTCATTGGCTATGTCTTATGAAACAGGCTGGTCCCAGTCGACCGCCTCCGATATTAAATCTCGAAGCAGAAGTTTCCCGCGAATGATAACGGGAGCAAGGAATCCAAGTGGATCGTAGATACTGTTGATGATAGAAAGTATCCCTCTCCGAGTTATTGGTTTGTCGTCTGAAGATATCTGGAACAGGAATTAGTCAATGTTCAAATCCCAACATAGCCCTAAACTCCGTTGTAATGGTTTATCATCAGCTTCAAAGTCTAAATCTTTAAGGTTTGAAGCTAGATCACTGGCAGGAAATGCGGCTATAACTTCGGGACTATGCGAGGCAAATTTGTGTAGTCTGAGATTCCCGAACTCTTTAAGGGCGTTCTGTGTATCCTGCAAAAGCTCAATAGTCTGGTATTTATTTGGGCAGGATGTTTACCCGTCATCAACGTAAAAATCGCGGGTTACGAATTTAGTAACCTTCTTTCCATATGTCGGTTCTGCAGCGTGTGCAGTTTTCCTTAGGCCTAGTGTGGCGACAGCAGGTGACGGGCTATTCCCGAAAACATGAACTCTCATTCTTTACTCTATTAGACCTTTGTCTATGTCGTTGTCCTTGTACCAGAAGAACCGTAAATAGTTTCGGTGTTTTTCATCAACAATAAAACAATGGAACATGTGTTGCACATCCGCTGAAATAGCTATCATCTCTCTCCTGAAGCGAAGGAGTACACCGAGTAAACTATTTGACAGGTCAGGACCAGACAAAAGGACACTATTCAAGGATACTCCATCATGTATGGCTGAAGAATCAAGAACTCCACGAATCTGTTCTGGTTTCTTAGGGTGGTAAACCCCAGATAAAGGCAGGTACCAACATTCCTCATTTTCACGCAGAGGTGGAACGACTTCGGCATGATTGTTATCTATAATCTTTTTCATGAATTCTAGGAAATGTTCCCGTTTGACTGGATTCTTCTTCAGACTTGCGCCTAATAACTCAGCACGACGAGCTGCCTGACTCTGATTGTTTGGCAATGGCAATCTTGGAGATTTGAAGGGCAATGGGGCTACCCAATTTCCATTTGAGCTATGGCTAAATTCTTTATTCATTAAATCTAAGAACATCTTGTCTTCGTAAGACATCCCCTGCTTGTCGTCATCTTTAGTCCTTTCGAAAAGGTTTTCTCCTATGTCGTCCTTACGTTCACATTTTCAGTCTTGTATGTTGCCCATCTAGGGTTACGTGAGTTCTGTTGACATTCACATGTGTAGGAATGTGCAGCTCGCTAGACAGGTTTCTTCTATGACTACCCAACCCAGATGAAGTTGTTGTGCATATGGGGGGGGGGGGTGCGGTCGTTGTTTCTATCGTTGCTTTGGTCGAGTATATGATGTGCTGCGGGAAGGTCCCGTCCAATCAGTTATCTTACAGTTGTTATCAATTGGCTGAATGTTGCATGCTATGTCTTTAAAGTGCGAATGTTGCATAACCTCTGGTGTCGGAATTTCATCCCGATTGGTTGGAATATTATCACATTCAAGGAGTGGTGGTAGATCGAAATGCGTATTGCCATCAAGATATTGTATGATTAAGTTCTTTTCTTGCTGACCTGAGGTCAGAACTGTACCCGAATATGTCGACAAACTGTAGTTTACGGGTTTCTCTTGTACGTTAAACGAGCTGAAAAACTCTGATGAAGCCAAAGTCCTGTTACTTTGTTCATCGATAAGGGCGTATAACTTGACAACTTTGTCGGGCTCATCCCTGTGGTATACATTCACTGGCAATATCTTGGCACATGACTTGCCACCGTACGAAAACCCACATATCTCTGTGCACTTATTTTTAACTGTGTTGCTATCCATGGACTTATCTGTAACTTGCGACTCCCCGCCATGCTTTTGTGGAGGCGAGCGGGGTGGTACAGTCGAATTCTTGGTTTTCACAATGTGCAATGCAGTAGGGTGCGATTCACTGCCACAGTCTTTGCACTTGACTCTTGCTGAGCAATTACGACTAATATGGGCCGATGACTCGCAACACTTGTAGCATACGTTATTCTCTTTGAGCAATTTCTTGCGTTCCTCTAGGGATTTGGCTTTGAAACCCCTGCACTCATTCAATGGATGCTTCACTTTGTGTAGGATACAGATATCTAGAGTATCTTTACCGGATGTTACATCCCCATTTCTGTCTTTCTCAGTCTTGCTTGTAGTTATTCTAGGTCTACTAATAGATTGCTGCTGAGTAAGCTGAGAAGCTGGCTTCTTGGTGATTTGGATATCGTAGTCCAGAGTTACGGAGGGATCGTTCTTTAGTGTGCACATTTCAGATATGAAATTACAAAATTCCGTGAATGGCGGAAATTGCACGTTATGCTTAACTTTATAGCTGACTGCCCTCACGCTCCATTTCTCCTGGAGCCCATACGGTAATTTACCAACTATCGGTTTCACCCCTGACGACGAGTCGAAGTATGTCAGCAAGTTTTCGAATGCTGGATTTCTCTTGACAAACAGGATCTCGGTTAGGATGTTGTGCAGGTCATAAAGACGCTTAGAATCTTTATTCATTAGTTTCGGAAATTTGTCCAACTTCTGATTCAATGAAGCCTCTAACATCTCAGGCGCCCCATATAATTTATCTAGACGTGTCCACAGTTCCTTTAAACCAAAGGACGGATTATCAGCACTACACATTTGTATGCTCTCAGCATGTTTGGACAATTCTGGTCCTAACCATTTAACCATGAGGTCTAGCTGTTTTCTCTCAGAAACGCCTTATTCTTCAATAGTAGCTAAGAAGTTTGATATCAAACCCAGATAGTTCTCTGGGTTTTCTTTAAACTTTGTAAGCCCGGTAGATAGGGCCTCTCTCTGTAGCAACAACTTTGTCACATCCTGTGTCTGGTCACGACTTGGTCTACTTTGACCAGAAAATGGCATATCTGTGATGGGTGCATGTTGCACTACCTTTGTGAACTTGGGCGCACTGGCGTCTAGGGTTGACGTGATGGGTCGAGTTCCCGAGTAAACGGGAGTTATTCTCTCAGGTGTGTCAATTTTCTCGGGCACTTCAGGTTTAACAGCACTAGCCTGATCAACAATGAATTCTTTCACTCGTATCATGGGGTCTGTAGTCTGTTCTGGTAGAACATCATCCAGATCCTGACTGCGGCCGTCCTCGTCTTCGAGCTCGAGACCTCGTGCTTCGACCTCGGCGACAGCTGCCTCCTGTGCTACTGTTAACAAGTCTAGTTCTACTTTCAACTCAGTTTGTTTACGTTCAGATTGGGCCTGTTGAAGTTTTGCTTGAAGTTTGGCTTGTTGTTCTAATTCAGCCTGTTGAAGTTTGGCTTGCTGTTCTTGAGCTGCCTGTTTAATTTCGATCTGCTCCTTAAACTCGGCCTGTTGTTGTAGAAGCTGTGCCTGTTTATGGGCAAAGAGCAATTTTGCTCTTGCTCCGTCTGCTTTCGCTCGTTTTTGTCTTGCCGAGCTCTCTGTTCTTGTCGAATAAGCGGGACTCGTGTCCCAGGAACTAAACGTTTTCACTGATTTATGTTTAGAGCGAACTGTCATTTTGGCTGTTGACGATGTTGTAGCTAGTTCAGCACTAATATCATGTAGCTGTTCCCGAGCTTCGTCGTATACTCTTTGGTTCGGGTCCAAGAGATCCTGGTGAGTTTCCAAGTCTCTGTTAGCCACAGTCGTACGCCGACTTTGTATAACTCGACATAAATGTCGGACTGCCGTTGGTATTTCCCGAAAGCAGAAATCAGTCGTCTCTCGAGTCTTTGAACGACGTTCTTATCTGTCATCTCTGGGCTAATCTCCTCAATGAAAGATTCGACTATATCCCAGAAAGGCGTTATCTTTGCAACGTGTTTTCCTGTTTCTTGTCGTAGAGGTCTCTACCCTTTTCAGTAAGACTCCGTGTTCTAGGTTTGGAGGGAGGCTCCGTAAGTGCATGTTTCTGAATGTGGGGAATGTTCCCCGCCGTATTATCAGGACTGGTGATCAACTGATCTTGTTCGTCTTTGGGGATGATGTCCTCGGTTGTGCTGTCAGTGTACATGACTATATTGTGATAGGCAACTGGTTAGATAGCGCGTCCATTTACTGTGCTGGACCGGATCCAGCCAGCTTAACCATTGTATCCTATGAAGAATCGGGACTGGCAAACACAATACCTATACAAGGAGGTGGCTGCAACTTGCGATATTGCATTCGATCAATACGTTACGATTCACGTAAAGATACAATAATATTAATAATTTTGGGGTAAATTGACGGTAGTTAAACCAGTTTTAAGTCTACCAACAATATTTAACAATCCAAAACACAGAGAAACAGTATTTTCACTAATGTTTGTAATTTTACCGCGTGCGTTTATGAATCTAGCCCAAGGCAGTAAAAATATCTTTGTCGTTTTGTGTGTCTTTTACAATTAGTACAGGTAAAATACATTTGACGCTATTTGTATATCTAATTATGTCACCCCAGACGTAGTCGGGGTGACATGTTGTTATTCTATGTTTTTTCTGATTATTATTATTATTATTATTATTATTATTCCAATAATTCTTGTCCGATCGATTATTTTTAAATGGCTAGACCAATGGATTTCAAACTTTGCACAAAGTTGGATCACCATCTGAAGTTGTTTGCTATGGGTTTAAAATTTTCAAAATGGCCGCCATTTCCAAGATGACCGCCAAAATACGTCAGTATTTCGACTTTGTCCGATTTCAACGAAAATTGATTTCTAGGTAGATTTTGGCGCTGCGAATAATGTGGAATCATCAAATGGGGAGTCTGGGGTGACATCGGCTATTGCTTGCAATTGCAAATCTAGTTATATTTACAATCATTTTACTGATGTATCCATAAATTCTCAACGTCCAGTGAGCGACATCCCGGCCATACCTGGACGAAAACAAGTCAATCAACTCAAAATGCAAGCAAACGAACGAAGAAACAAAAATGGGTCAGTGTCCCTAAAATCGGTAGGGGAGGATTCTTAGCCTTTTATACCAGCCGAAGTGACTAAACGAAAAATATAATAACTTGAACAATTGTTCCATTACACAGTGCAGTCTGAGAGAATTTGTGTAATGCCCCGCAATTGCTCTCAAACAAAAATGTTCATCTTTGAAACATGTAACCCTGCTTGAGTATGAGAGTCAACAGTGTGCTCCTGTTAGTGAAAATTCTACGTTCTGCCAAAGAGTCCAGTTGAGGGCACTACGTTGTTTTATTCACTATTTTGTCATCACATAAATGATAATATTTAAGATAGGTAGACACTGTTGCGCTGTGCATTTCAATTACGCATTTGAAAAATAAAAAAACGGATACGGGTTAGCTTTGATTTTCGGGCCAGAACAATTATTTCACATCGTTTCCTTTGTGACGTCATAATTTACTGCCAGATGAGAAACATCATATTTTGCTTATTTTGCCGCAAATTACTCCCTCTCCAGTAAATAATGTTTAATCTGGACACTTCGTAAAATATATACATTAACAGCATTGTGACATATACATTTTTTCATTGCAATCAATTCCAATAAATCATATCATAATCTATCTATTTACAAAATATATGAAATACGCATGGATAAGCTCATTTCTATCAAGCTGAAAATTGCCTTTCCGTATTTTCCCTGTGCATTCTATGTAAATTTACCAAAAAAACAGGTTAAACTTAGCACTCATTGACCTTAATTCCAGAAAAAACAAGCATGGTGACCCATACATTTATTACGGATTTTGGGTTGGTAGGATTGGTTCTTCAATTGAGCCGAGTTATAGAAAAATCTCATGGATATAAATATAAGTGTCTATCTACCTGAAAAAAAAATCTGTAACTGAAAACACAACATAACTCGATTTGGATAATAAAGTTGGAGTCATTGATCCATCAATGGTTCAATTCTGTAATGTCCATCAGGTCTTTGTCCATCGAATATGACTGTTTTTGTTGAAATAAACCCTCGTTTTTGACAAATTTTGCCCTAAAATAGACATCATTTTGCACCAAATGTGGCTTGAAGCCGAATATCTGCACAGATCCGTTGTGACATGTGTACAAATAAACTGCAATTGTCCTAGGTATGGCTTTTCCTAGACTATTCAAAGCTGCTAGCACCTCTGCTTATGAACATGAACGTCTTCATTCTTGAAACTGAAATTTTCAAACAAAGGCTTAGATGGCATCAATCGCAAGCAGGTATTGCAGGACTTCCAAATAGATTATTTCAAATAAAAGCCACGTCATTGTTCTTGTCGTTCTTCCTCATTTATATTTGCTCCTGCTCAGTGTGTTGTAACCGGTGACCTCAATAATTTGAACATTCAGAAATAACGAGATCTTTTGAAAAAAAGGTTCAAAAATATTGCAAACTAACTAATCAACTAGAAACAAAACTTAAAAATGCACAACAAAGCCTTCCTAAAGCCTACATTCATAACTTACTGCTGTCAAAGTCAAAGATGGCCATAGAATGTACAATAACAAACTGTAATCCACAAGAAGGGTGAATTACATGTTGATTCTCAAAAGCACGAAAGATTTGTTATAATATTTTTAGATCGCAATAGTGTCAAATTATTTGATTTTTTTCACTCTATACTGCTCCCCCACCTGATAAATTAAAGTCTGTATATTTGTCTTTCTGTACTTAAAAAGGTGACAATATTTCTAGTAAGTACTATGTAAAGTTTTTTTTTTTCTATTTTGTTAACATCACACTGATTCCAAAAAAGTGTACTGATAATGGTGCCATTGTAATGCTGAAAATTTTAATTGATTATATTTATTTAAGAATTTGGAGGACAAGTATTACAGCAGACAAGTGGGATACCAGGTGGGACTAATTGTGTGTTTCGTTAAGCCGAATTGTTTTTGTATTCTTATGAAGCCAGGTTCATACAAGGGCTAGTTAAGAAATAGACAATAAGCCAGCTAAGTCCTGTTATTACAGTTTCCGTTATGTAGATGATGATTTTCTTTCATTGAATATTTCTTTATTTAAGGGCATCCTTTATCTTGTGTACTCAATTGATCTGGAAAAATAAAAAGACCACTGATATACCACCATTAGCCTCTTACCAATACCATTTCCTCAATATTGATAACTCTGGAGTCTGAAAACAAAATTATACGAGTAACATTTGGACTTTTCAATATTGAATATCTGTATTTGAGCAGTAATACTCTCACCTCCGTGGCATATGGCGTCTACATTTAAAAACTTAGTCACTATTGTTGTGCCTGTAGCTTGACAGAGCTATAATACTGTCTCAACACCTTATACACAAAAGTTATGTTTTATCACTGTTGAAATCTTTCCTACAAAATGTTTTGCAATCTTAACCATGATTTGAAATGTCGTAATAATGTTCCAACAAATCTTTAAGTAGATAGAGAGTTTATTACCGAAATGACAAACACCAACGAGAGAAAACAAGACTTTTCATTGGTAGTGCGACGGTTGCATTGCATAGAGCAGATCATGCTCATCCTTCACGAACACCTAATGATACCTTTTCGTAGGGGTTTACATTGCTAGTACTTTAGTGTTGGTGCGTTCTTGTTTAATCAAACGCGACATTTTATGGTAAACGAGTGTCGTCATTCACTCTGTCCGTTCACAAAAGATCCCTTATTAGAGACAATGGCAGTAGAATACCGAAGGAACAAAGGGGTGAAATTCACAAAAATCGAAGTCGAAAGACAGGGCAAAAACGAGAACACAGAAAACAATGACGTTAGACAGATACAAAGCACAGAACCAGAAATTACAACATTCAGAACAAAGGCACTCACAGTGTGAACTCCAGTGAAACTGAGAGTGACATCAGGCCCTCCGGAAGGGTAAGCATGTCCTGCTCTGTTAACAGCACCCGTCACACTACGAGTGATTCAATCCGGGAAAAATCCCTGACTAAGCAGCTTTTGGGACAGTGATTTTGCTCTGTTCAAAAAATCACTGTGCAAACTACAAGCTCGAAATAGAGAATGATTTAATCATTTATCTGGGACTTTTAGTGGGTTGGTAGGTTTGACGGAAAAAAGCTCCTGTATTTCCTTTTTTTTTTTTGATTGGCAGATTTTTCACTCCAGAATAATTGAACGTTTAATATCTAAAATTGCATGAAACGCTATTTTAAGTCAACACGTCACACTCCAACTGGAGGACGCTTTGATTATTTTTGACTAAATTGGCAGGATAATTTAGTGCTACAGATACTCCCAATTGTTTTTTCATTTGTCAATTTTCCATTTGAGAATTATGGAACTATGCAATTTTAAAAAAATAAGTCAATTTAGTCTTTATAATGAAAACATTGATATTTCCTTTATTTTATGAAATCACTTCGCTTAATTGGTGAATGAAAGGGTAAACCATTCGCTTAAACCATACATATTTTTTTACTCAAAATCAGATGAATTGAACTTTAGTTTAGGTATAACTTTAGAAAAGATTAAAAGCGTCATTCCATTTCTTCGTTTCACCATGTTTTTGTAGATACTTAATCTTATGTGCATTAACTATATATCATCCGTTGCTTTTTGATACATATCACAAGTCGCCTGAGGTTTGAAGAATGATTTATCATCTTGTAAACAGTTGAGATCCCTACCCCTTAACCAAATCTATGTTAATTATTCCTGACAAGAGGAATTGATTGATCCATATCTGAAGTCCCTTTGGGTGAGTCTCGTCACTCATTAAAACATAATACATGGGCGTAATAACAATGTTACCAAACAAAGTGGTCAAGAGCCGAAGTCCATGAAATAAAAAGACAAATCAGGTGGAAACCACAGGCACAATTGTCAACTGCAATAGTTTTGACTTGGAACGGGCATTTCAACAGAAATGGTGGGTTAAACTGATTTTATGGCTAGTTAAACCTCACCTTCCATTGCGGTAGTGTCTTGAAAACGGTTTAGATCCTTACCCCTTAATCATGTAAATTTTTATTAATCATGAAACTGAAATTGAATGACCCATACCAGATCCCCGATATTATATTATCCTTTCAGTCAGACTTTATACAAGTAAAATGTGTCAGTATTTTCAGTTTTTAGCTCAACTCACGAAATGATTGGGGGGGGGTGCTTATGTGGTACGCCTTGCGTCGGCGTCGGCGTCGGCGTCCACTTCGGCGTCCGGTTTAGAAGAATGGTTAAAGTCCATTTCAGCTTACTGACGTGTCCAACATCAACCATATTGGTATGTATGGTGCATTTTTGGATGACAACATCAATGCATGCTTCGGATGCTGTCTTTGGCCTACATTTTACTTATGAGCGACTTGGTTAGGTAGAATGGTTCAAGTCCATTCCTACTTATTGACATGTCCCACATTAACCATATTGAAATGTATGATGCATTTTTGGATGACAACAACAATGCATGCTTCGTATGCTGTCAGTGTTATGCATGAGCGACTTGGTTAAGTAGAATGGTTAAAAGTCCTTTCCCACTTACTGACAGGTCCAACATCAACCATATGGGTATATATGATGCATTTGGGGATGGCAACAACAATGCTCAATTCGGATGGTGACTGTGACTTATATTTTACGCATGAGCGACTTGGTTAGGTGGAATGGTTAAAGTCTATTCCCGATTTCTGACATGTCCCACATATCAACCATATTGATATGTATGATGCATTTTGGGATGACAACAACTATGCATTCTTCGGATGCTTACTGTGATCATATTTTATGCATAAGCGACTTGGTTAGCAAGAATTGTTTAAGTCCACTTCTGCTTACTGACATGTCCCACATCAACCATATTGGTATGTGTGACACATTTTGGAATGACAACAACAATGCAGTTCTCAGATGCTGACTGTGACCTATATTTTACGCATGAACTTGGTTAAAGTCCGTTCCCGCCTACTGACATGTCCTAATCAACCATATTGGTATTTATGATCCATTTTGGGATGACAACAACAATGCGCGTATTTTATTGTGGTTTTTTTTCTTGTGCAGTTCCTATTCACTTTGTGGCATGTGGCTATGTTTTTCGGCTATTATAGGTGTTTCCTGTTATCTTTTTATACCCCCGCAAACAGAGTTTGGGGGGTATATAGGAATCACCCTGTTTGTCTGTCCGTCTGTCCACACTTCTCGTAAGCGCAACTCCTCTTAAACCACAGGAAGGATTTTGATGAAACTTTACACAAAGGAAGGACACTATATGGAGACATGCATGAAGTAATATAATTATTGTCCGAAACCAGGAAGGGGAGATAATTCGACTTAGACTTTTTGTTGATTCACCTCGTAAGCGCAACTCCTCTTAAACCACTTGAAGGATTTTGATGAAACTTTACACATGGGAAGAACACTATACGTAGATGTGCATGAAGGAATATAATTAGTGTCCGTAACCAGGAAGGATAGATAATTAGACTTTGACTTTTCGTTGATTCCCTATGTATGTGTTGCCCAGTAAGCACAATTCCTCTTAAATCACTCGAAGGATTTTAATGAAACTTTAGACAAAGGAAGAACACTATATTGAGATGTGCATTAAAGAATGTAATTATTGTATTAAACCACAAAGGGGAGATAATTTGAGTGTGACTTTTGTTGATGTCTTTGTAATGATTTTTTTTCTAAGAAATAATTTCTAGCGTAGATAATGTGAAGTCAAGCTGTGGGAGATCCACACTTTTTCATTGTAATCCTCTTGAAAAGTTGTTTTTGAAGTGTTGTAATGAAATTTCTCTGATGGTAATGATTATTTTGTAAAATGTCAAATAGGCTAAAAAAGGGTGAATTTTATATTTGTCTGATTTCGACAGAGTATTTTCATTGGAACCCTTGTGAAAAGTTCT
>MJUU01051576.1:36247-57574 GCA_002080025.1 Modiolus philippinarum | reverse complement strand
GTTGCGCTACTACTTCCTGTTTACCGATACATTGGTATGTTGATGCTTAGTTATATATACCACTACTAATGAAAATTTTCGTCAAAGTTTTCTCTGCTTCTATAAGTGGAAATAATTTGATATTTAGTCTCAAGCTTTATATAGATGAGTTGTACCGTGTAAGCTATTTTCAGGTTTGTTGCGCTATTGCTTCCTGTTTACCGATACATTGATACTTAGTTATATATACAACTACTAATGGAAATTTTCGTCAAAGTTTTCTTTGCTTCTGTATGTGGAAATGATTTAATATTTATTCTCAACCTTCATAATGATGAGTTGTACCGTGTAAGCTATTTTCAAGTTTGTGGCGCTACTACTTCCTGTTTGCAGATACATTAATACTTAGTTTCATATACCACTACTAATGAAAATTTTTCGTCAAAGTTTTCTCTTCTTCCAAAAGTGGAAATGATTTCATATTTGGTCTGGAGCTTCATGATGATGAGTTGTACCATGTAAGCTATTTTCAAGTTTGTTGCGCTACTACTTCCTGTTTACTGATACATTGGTATGTTGATACTTAGCCTAAATTAAGTTTTTTGAATAACATTAAAAGACGCAGTTGACTTTAAAGATCAGCATATTATTTAAACTTCTTATTATATTGGGCATGCGGGGGTATTCATTTGTGGCCCAGTGGACCACAGTACCTCTAGTTTTAGTAGTTACCAACATCTATACCAGAATTAGGTCACCTTGACCTATATTTTCTCCATCAATGAATATGGCTAAATTTTCATCGCAGGTCCATATATCAACAATGTTTAAACAAAATTGGATAAAGGAATTTATTTCTGTATTTATGTATTATTGTTGCATATAGTCTATAGATGCACAATAAGCTTTTGGAATTTTATTCCGGTTCCAACTTTGGTAAATTTCCTGAAAATGTTCAAAACTAACAATTTTTGAAATTTTTGCATACAGTCACATATTTTAGCTATTTTTTCCCGTGAGACTTTATTCTGAAAACTAAGTTTAGAAAATAATATGGTTCCAATTTTGGTGAATTCCCAGAAATTCTTAATACAAAAAAATACCAAAGTTGGATAAAAACAGTAAATTTCGATATGCTTTACACGTGTTTCAAGGAGTAACCTCTCATCAGCAGCATTAAAATTAAATAATACGGAAAACCATAATCCAAAAGTAGTCAACATGAAGTACTCATTTCCAAATATATCGGAATAGGAATGCAAATCCAGTAATAAGGACATCTACCGAGTGCCATACACGGAATGAAGCCTTTTAGTATTTCCAAATGGTTAGAATTTTGATAAAATTTGTAAATTTCTTACAAACGAAAGGTAAAACTTTCATGTCAGACAAGTCTGACTATTGGGCTTCTGAATAGTAGTAGACACGAGGTAACCCAAAAATTTTCCACAAATTCAATTTTCTTTAAATTTGCAGTATGAACCAATTATGTACTTCAAGAAAAAAAAATTGAAAAGGTTCGCCGTCAGATTGTTTATCTACAGTTCATAGAAACCCCCTGTCTTAGGGTCTTAAATTCTGTTAAGAAATCACCATAAGGCGTATACTACTGTACTGTATATTAATAAGAAACAGCATAAACTATCCCTAAGTTGCTAAACTGCTGCTTAGAAACGTGTTGACCTAAATACCAGATAATAAATATCATAAGCATGCATTAAGTGTTGATTTGCAATACAAAAGAAATTACATTGTCAAAACAATGCTCAAAACAGAGCTTTGTTCAATTTCCCCTGAGGGGAAAACCACTTGACTTTCAGGGGAGGACTTGGGCGATTTTGCCCAGAAAATTTATTAATTTTCACGAAAATCTCTAACAAATTATTTATTTTCACCAAATGTCACATCAAATATTTATTTGCATTTGCAACAACAAAAAAATTATTTTTCAAATCAAAATCAAATTATTTACTAGACAAGTAGGATTAGAATATTTTTATTTTCACTGCCAAATATCTGACTTACCTATATTTTTTAACATATCTTTCAAAACCTGGAAATTTTAATGCAGGGATAATTAAGGTAGATCGACACTAATACACGGCGCATTCGATTGGCACATTTGTGTAACGCGAAGCGGATGCGGAATTGACTTGATTTTCAAGCCGGAATAATCCTGTATTGGCCTATTCATTGTGACGTTATAATAGATTGACATACACTTTCCCGCGAATTAGCTCCCTTTTCCCGTAAATATTGTCTATTTCCTAAACTATATCAAATAACTTTCTTAATCGAACGGTGACATGTAGATTTTTTCAGCGTAACAGATAGCTTAAGTATATATCTCTAAAATATCAAAAAATAAAAAAATCTGTCTGATATTTATTTTATATGAAAGATAAACAATAAGCATGTTCTCACAGTTCCCTCTATATTCTTTGTAAATATTGTTGAAAAATACTGAATTTGGCCTGATTTTCAAGGAAAGATGATCGGTGACATATCATTTTTTATTTTATTTTTGGAACATATAGGTTAAGACCTACAAAATATCTTAAAAGAAAAAAATTCTGTCTGATATTTTTATTAGGATCGAACTACCTTAAGTGTTTTATTAATAGAGTGTATTTTCATGATAAGATGGATATTTTATTTTTATCTATGAAAAAATATTATAAATCTTTTGTTTTATTCATACCAATCAGGCCAAGTAATTTCTATATAAAAAGGAGTTATCTCCTCTTACGCCAGGTCTACTACTTTAAAAACCAGCAATTTTTGTGAATTCTTGTCACAAACCATGATTTGTGGATCAATTGCAGTGAAAGCAAACATTTTGGATTCCTAATGGTAAATTTCCTGAAACTCGCAAACACAGGCAATTTTTGAGATATCTTGTTAGAAACCATGCTTTTTGATGAATTTTGGTCAAAACAAATATTTTCAATGGCAAGATTTCAAAAAGTTTATTCCATATTGGTAAATTTTCTGAAATTCTCAAAGACCAGTTGTTCCTTGGAATTCTCTTAATATAGGCAAAATAATAATGACAGTGGAGTGAGCAGGAGAGACATTAGGTTCCATGGAACCTTTACGAATTATTTTTAGAATTTGTCTTATTTTTCAAAAAACGTTTCAAGATAGAATGTTAAGTTTGAATAGCAGAAGTCCTCATCTTACTAAGAAGTACAATTTCTTCATATGTTTGACAGGTCCACATCTCATCCAAGATGATGGCTGCTTTTGAACATAGTTTAACGTAGGACCCTATGGGAAAATATCGTAAATTCTTAATTCCGTTTTGTACATCAAGTGTGTATTAACTAGGCATGGTGACATGATGATCATCACACATATATATGATTTTAGTGCCGATAATAAATCCAGGATGACCGCCCTTGCAGATCTTAGTTTAACATAAGACCCTAAGGGAAAATGTAAAGATAAATTCTTGAAAACCGTTCCATAAATCAAGTTGATTTTAACTAGGCAGGTTACCTGATGGTCATCTACCAAATTATATATATTGGTATGAATAAAAAAATGGTCGCCACTTGGGAATACAGTTTAAAATAGAACTCTATGGTTAAATATTGTAAATAATTTATTCGTGAAAACCGTTTCATAATTGATATTAACAAGGGATTTAAACCAGGCAGTAATATACAAGAATGATTTTACTATGATTTGGCTGTCACCTCAAATTAATCATTTGAACCATGTCGGAAAATCTTATTTGATCAATAGCCACTAGGTGTGTGATACAGACTCACATGCGAGTCTCTAGTTTGAGATTGCTTAATGAATATCTTACAGTGATCTTATTTGATTACCTTTATATTTCACGTAGAATTTATAGGGATAGACTTGTAAGTTAATGTAGTGACTGCTTTATTCAAATTTTTCAGGCTGGTACAAGTGGTGGAGAAATGTTAACTGCCTATGTTTATATAGCTATTATGGAAACTATAAAATCCAAAAGTGCTGTAAGTTTATAGTAATATATTTCATTTCTCTTCAGTAAGGAAAATATCACTACAATTCATGTGATAGAAGATTGTAAGCTTTAAATAATTTTTTCTTTCCATCATCACTGTGAGGCTAATTGTAATTGCTGTAAATCGTTAATTAAATAAAGGGGAAATAGAATAAATGTATCTTGGCGTAGGAATGACTTGGATGAATGCATATTATGTACGTATCATAATTCTAAACAAGATTTCATTTTATTTTTTTATTGAAGATGTTTAATGATAATTCATTTGATGGCAGTCGGACTCTAAAATACTTAGAAAACTTCTACAAAAATTCAAAGAGATCAAAATTCCATCTCTCAAGTTACCAGCTAGCAGTATTGTTCTATGGTTTTGCTCTTGGAAAAAGTCAGGAACTTGACATGTTGCTAGCAGACCTTGAAGGCAGATCTATAAAAACAGGTAAGCTAGTATACATTTATGTCCCTTTTCTGTGAAAACTTTTAGCAGTATTGTAGTAAAGATTTTAAGGAAGGGGAAAAGGTTTTTTTGGGGGGCTTATCCTTTATAACAAATGCCTTAAATACCCTTATTTTACATCCATCTAAATGTGGATGAAAAGGTATAATTTAAACCATAGCAGGGGTTAAATTCTGTGACTGAGTAAAACTTGAAAACAAGTGTAAAGAAGTAATACATTGTTTTCTATAAATGCTAGAGTCAAAGTTGCAATACACTATATTTTTTATATTTTGTGACATTTAATATCAAACAGTGGTTGTACAAGTTGTTAAATTTGAATAAAACATTTAGGTGAAATGATGTATTGGAGTGACATGGAAGTAGAAGAGGTTGATAACACGAAACCTTACTGGAGTCGCCCTGTTAAAACAACAGATGTCGAAACTGCTGCATATGCACTGCTTGCTTATATAGAGAAAAATGATGTGCCCAAAGGACTTAAAGTAGTAAAATGGTTAATGACACAAAGTAATAGCTTTGGAGGATATGGCAGCACACAGGTAAATACAGGTGTTACTATGCAGATTGAAATTAAGTATGTTCAAAATTTAGGTAAAACAAATATAAAATTTTAATTACTGCAGGGACGAATAAGAATTTACATTTGATTTTCTATCAAAATCTAAAGAAATGATATAAAATAATTACAACAAAATAAATGTATGTTATACAGTAGATCATTTATGACCCGTCCTCTGTTGTGAGCTTTTGATAAAGATTAACCATATTGCTTAGTTTAAGATAAATGTTCAGCCTCTCAATTATTTGGTAAAATGGAAATTATTCCAACCAAACTTTCAGGATATATTTTATCTGGTGTAGTTGTACACATGTTACTAGATAATTAAGTTTTGGATCATTTAGAGGTTCACAACATTGGAAAGACCTTGTCCGTCCGTCCGTCTGTCCGTAGACATTTTTTGTCCACAGATATCTCACAAACCCTTTACAATTTCTCAATCAGATTTGTTATGCATCTTAGTAACAACCATACGAACTTGTGTATCGCGTTTTGCTAGATTAATTCATCGATTTTTAAAAAGTAATAGCATTTTTGGTGCTATCCGAAGTTGCGGAGGGTATGTAGTTTTTGACTGGTCCGTCAGTCCGTCCGTCCGTCTGTCTGTCAGTCCGTCTCTCATCAAGTGTGTACACCATTTGTCCGGATAACTCCTCCTACAGTTTTTAAGTTCGGAAGTTTTTATTTTGCAGGTTGATTGTGCACATATCAAAGATGTGCATGGTACTTTGATTTTGATTTTAGGTAATTTTTCAGAAAACTACACATTGTTGAACTTTGTCTTTTTTGCGCATTATATTGCATATAGGGTACATCATTTGTCCGGATAACTTCTCTTACAGTTTTTAAGATAGGAAGTTTTTTTTTTGGCAGGTTGATTGTGCAAATATCAAAGATGTGCAAGCTACTTGGATTTTGATTTTGGATAATTTTTCAGAAAAATACAGATTGTTGAACTTTGTCATGTTTGTGCATTATATTGCATATGGGGTACGTCATTTGTTCGGATAACTCCTCCTACAGTTTTTAAGATTCGCAGGTTGTTTGTGCACACATCAAAGATTTGCATGCTACTTGGATTTCTTATAATTTTTCAGAATACTACACATTGTTGTACTTTGTCATTTTTATACGACCGCAAAAATTTTTGCGATCGTATAATGGTATGGTGCTGTCGTCGTCGTTGTCGTTGTCGTCGTCGTCGTCGTCGTCGTCTGTAGACACTTCTGTTTTTGGTCAATAACTTTAGTTTCAGTTGACCAATCCTTATGAATATTTAACACAATGTTCCTTGGCACAAAAGGAAGGCTTTGCTTTGTTTTGGTTGTCGTGGCCTCACCCGTTTTTAAAACAGGGGCCAAAAAGTGTTAAATTTGATGTTTTTACATATTTGACTGTAGACTCTTTATTATTTATCGGATTTTGATGGGGTTTCTTTCAGTGTCCTTCTTAGGAAATTTCCAATCTGTATTATGCCAACGGATTTCACGTGGCATGTACCGTTCACGAGATAAATGGGGCCCAAAAGGGGCGAATTTCAAAAATTTTAATTTTTCTATTTTTAGTCCGATTTTGATGCAGTTTTTTGCAGTGGATTCCTTATGAAAAATTAGCATAGCGCTGCACAATTTGATTTTTGATAACTTGTTTCTTTTCCAAGCTATGAGGGGCCCAACGGGGTAAAAATTCCAAACATGCGGATTACCTAAAATTTTTATTTTTCATCTGATTTCAATGGGAAGTTTTTCTCTAGATTCCTCTCATTGTAGGCTTTCAGTGTTACACCAACGGATTTGGCGTAACTCTTACCGTTTCCGAGCTAATATGGGTCAAAGGGACCAAAATTGCAATTTTTAGAAATATGTAAAGTCTTTATTTTACATCAGATTTTGATGGGATTTTTTTTCTTTAGATTCCCCTCAATGTAAGCTTACAGTAGTATTCAACGGATTTGATGTAGCTCTTACCGTTTCCAAGCTATAAGGGGACAAAATTACAATTATTAGAAATGTGTGAAATCTTTATTTTGCATCAGCTTTTGATGGGATTTTTATCTTTGGATTATTCTTATTGTAAGCTTTCAGTAATATGGCAGTATATTTTGTGTTGCTCTTTGGTTTCCAAGCTATCATGGGTCAAAGGGTCAAAATTGCAATATTTCAAAATATGTGAAATCTTTATTTCATTGGATTTCAACCTGAGTTTTTTCTTTTGATTTCTCTTGATGGTAGTCAACAGAATTTCTTAGCTCTTACAATATCCTAGTGGTAGGGATTAAAAGGGCTAATTTTTATTTTCACTAGTTTTTGTCCAGTTAATTTATGTGTCAAGGTCCGTATTGTGTCCAGCAAATTACTGTATCCACATTCATTTTAGTTTACACTTGTTCAAATTTCAGTGGTCGACATGCTGCGGTCGTATCATGCTGNNCTCATACAGTTTATAAGGTAGGAAACGTTTATTTTGCAGATTGATTGTGTATATATCAAAGATGTGCATACGTCTTGGATTTTCATGTTTGCTGATTGATCAAAAAAATATGCATTGTTGAACTTAGTCATTTTTTGGCGAGATAAAGCTTATAGGGTACATCATTTGTCCGGATATTTTGCAGATTGATTGTGCATGTATTGGAGATGTGCATTCTTCTTGAATTTGATTTTTTGCTAATTTTTCACAAAAAATGTATTTGTTGAACTCATTTTAAGATGAGATAATGCTTTACACCATTTTCCTGGATAAATCCTCCTACGGTTTTGAAGATTTTTTACAGAATGATAATGCATCTGTAAGAGTTGTGCAAAGTAGTCGATTTTTTATTTTTTTTTTAGATAATGCAGGATTATCCGATATGTGGGGGCTCACTAAGGTTCTTTAATTAAAAAAAAAGGTATTGCTACTCTGTTATTTTCACCTTTATATATTTTCTTGGCAAAGGTAGAGGTATATCATTGTGCCCATACTTGTATTATGTCCATTAGCTGCACTGTGTTCACCCTTGTTTTTTGTCCACACATACATTATTTTGCATTTGACATATTGATTCAGGATTCAGTGAGCGGGATATAACTGGCTGCTATTCGGCGACAGCTCTAGTTTTGCACCTGATACGTAATATTTGGATTCTACAGATTTAGAGTTTTAACTGGTTCAAAACAGCTCAGCTGTTAATTAAATTTAGTTTGTTAAGCTGCAAATGTTAGTCATATTACAACCAAACTTTCAGGATATGTTGTTCACTTGAACTGATATTGTATCTTATACTTCAAACTTTTGATTATACAGATTTTTTAAAAAAATTCTTTTAGCCAAAAAAGCTCATTTGCTAATTCTGTTTGTTAATCTGGAACTCCCATAATACCCGTCTTTCAAATTCCAACCAAACTTTAAGTTTATTTCGTTTATCCATGTCCGAATTATACTTGAAATTTTGATTTTACAGATTTTAAAGCTTCATTTAGCTAAATACGGCTTTTCTATTGTGCAATGAACACAAGTGTTCAATGTAAAACCCATCAGTTTTGTTAATCTGCAACTCTTTCAAAACTCTAAGTCAGATTCCTCCAAACCTTCCAAATTTGTTGTTTACTTGCCCTTTTGTGCACTTCATTTTTGGAAAGCTTTTTTTGTACTGATTCAGGTTTCCTCATTTCCTTATCTGAAACAACTTAGTAATTAAACATTCGGGATATAAATATTTTATCCTCTTCATAATTTTCATTTAACATGTTAGATGATTACTGAGAGAATAATATCTGGTCTCACTTGGTAACTTTTGAAAGACCAAAATGGTCATCATTGCGGATCTCATATTTATACGGTGGGAAAACTTGTTATATTTACTGTTATGTCCTCAAAGCGAGGATGGGGGCATATTTTTTTTGTCCCGTCTGTCTGGCTTCGCGTCCGAACTTTTAACCTTGGATATAGCTTTACAACTATGGAAGATAGATTCCCCTTTGGGTCATTGTCTCTTTGACACATTCCCCGTTTCCCTTCTTTTTTCCTATTTTCATATTTAGTTAGTTAATAGGTCTAATCGCGAGGAACATAGATATGCACACAAAACATAGGTCAAAGTTACAGATGTTAAAAGGGGGTTAATAGTTTTTTCTGATATTTGACTGTAGAATTCTTATTATTCATCCTATTTAGACAGGATTTGCTTTATTTTTTTGCTAATAAAATTGCACAACTGGTGTATGCTGATGGATTTGAAGTAGCATTTAACGTTTTTGAGAAAAAAGGGTCCAAGGGGTCAAACGTCAGATATTGATACAGTATTTTCTGTATGCTTCTTATAGCATGTTTAAATACATACTTAAAACAATTAATACCTTTTTTCATAAACAAGAGGGCCAACAGGGCTTCACTATTTTCAGAATAGAATTGTTAGATTTGGAGTTTTTAATTTAGGAAATATAAAACTTTTGAACGATATAAGGTAAACTTTTAATACCTTTCCAAGAGTATAGGTCTAGTCCAGGGGATCATTTTTATGCAAAAATAAATAGGTCAGATCAAAAATCAAGGTCACAGAGGTAAAAAAGGAGATTTAAGAGGCAGTTTTCCAATATTTGACTTGAATCTGGGGGCACAGTTGGTATTTCACAAACACATCTGGTTTGGAAATAAAGAGCAAACTAAAATGAGACTTGACATGATTTTTCATTACCATGAAGGAATGGGAGTTTTGGTGTTGATCGGAATTTCTTTTCGATTTTTTGGTCTCTTTGACCTTACTTTCTGTTTATGGAGTTACATTTATCAGATTACTAGTATTTGTTATATTGTCACTGTAGAACATCTTTGTATATTAACCTGATCCTTTTCCTTGTCTCTTGCAAATGATTAAATGATTGCTTTGAATGATTCTTATTATTACTTTACAGAAAAAGTTTTGCTCAAGTAAGCATCAAACGTCAGTATAAATGAAATCATTTATTTATTTATCTACTATTGCTGTACTCAATATACAATTGTTGCACTTTTTCCACTAGTTTGTATAAGGTGTTTCCAATGTTCAATTTTGAATATAGAGTTTGCTTTATTTTATTGCTAATGAAAAGCTGCATCTGGTGTATGCTGACGGATTTGAGGTATTATTTACCGTTTTTGAGAAATGATAGGCAACTGGGAAAACATAATTTTTTTACTGTTTTCGAAAACAGAAATTTGTGATCGGCTTGAAGCCATATTGGTTTGTTTACATGACTTCCGGGAACTACAAAATATACGCTCGTATAAACTCTAGAATTTAGCACCCGATATCACTACGAGTAAAGAAAGATACCTGATGTTTACAGATCACAACAAGGCAATATATCGCTTAAATACCTGTCAACCTTGACAAATCATGTGTGCTATTAAGTGATTTTACGGTCGTGAAACGAAATTAGAGGACAAACGAGATTTGCAAGAAATTCTACGCTGAAAAAAATGCTTTGTTTACATTTTTGCGTTTATGTAACGGATGAAAATCACGTGTCGATCAATAGCCAATTAAAATCGGGATTACATATATCATGCGGTATCAACGTGGTTAGACAGCTGAGCCTGTGATAATCAATACCGGTGGATATTTAACTTTGAAGACTTGAGAGATGTTATTAGAGTTATATCCAGCAATCGTAGTCACTCATGTTGTTATGTATCACGATTAAACAGTCCAACGGTCGGGAATATTGAAATTACGGTCCTTTGACCACAAACTTCTATATTTGGAAAAAACAAACTCGGAACTTTTCTATACCACCCAGTGACGTAATCAATTAATACCGGGATATATTCCTTAGCCTATGGAACGTCCAGAGAATTCCGAAGTTTACTTTCGTTTTCTTGTCAATGAATTTGACAGTAGACCCTTTCACGATAACTGCGGTCCTGAATTTTGCACATGCGCTCAGATGCCTTTGAGGGTAAAATGCAACGTCATAATATATGTGACGCCTTGTTTAATTGTCCTACGACGTCATTTTTGCGGGAACTGTTTTTATTTTCCACTCAAAAGCACAGGAACGCAGTTATCGTGAAAGGGTCTATTGTGGATTTCTCAACAAAAAGATTGTCCCCAATTGAACGGAAGGTAATCGAATTGGGCTCATGACATTCTTTGAAACGAAAAACATCTTTGGAAGTAAACCAGACCAAGTTTTTTTTTATGAGGGAAATAAAAAAAATAAACATGGGTTGAAGCGAGCAGGTGTGAAAGCGATGTCTGCATAGTAAGTAAAATTTCTTATTAGTAACAAGGCCCTGTGGTTGAACACGGCTAACAAACATGCTGGTACTGCTCTATTCACGAAAGGGGTTACACACAAAAAAGTAATAATTTAAACCCCTCGTGTTACTGAATCTGTTGGAGCAAAAACATATTTAGAAATTGTAATGCTTCATTTTTTTAATGAAATGCAATAAAAGGAGACAATTTTTATATGTGCATCAAACAAATAATACAGTAAAGTCAAGCCTTCTGAAATGATTTTCCAAATACATGTGTTTGATCATCTTACCTTTAATTTTGATGACTGTTTGGTCTTCATCGCAACACATAAACACAGGAGTATTAAATCCCAGCAATAAAGTGGTTATGTTATATAAAATGTCCTGAAACCCCACACGGACATGACGGAGCTTCATTGTATGCAAAGGAAGTGAAGCTATGGCCCTCAGTTTTCATCGAAGAAAAAAATCTTGATGTGTTTCCTTAAGAGAGGCAACAATTGTACATGTGCAAGTGAGAAAATCTAAAGACTTGCATATCAATACCAGACTTGGAAACAATGACATATACATAACTGTAGATCTTTGTTTCTGCCAAAAAAAAACAACTTTCTGTTGATTTTTTTACTGCCTCTATTCTAGTTGCAAACACTATGTATAGTAAGCTGTAAATTTCTTGCTTGCATGCGATCATAAAGCTAGAAAACAGTAATACTGCGTTTTGACGCTTTGATTTAATTTTTTTTGTCAGATCTTGACGCAGTATTTTTAATAGATTGATGAAACCATTAAAACCATTTCAATAAAAAGATGCCTAAAGCGGCTGCACCCATTTCAGAATCGAGGGGTTAAATTGGATGTTTTTATTAATGAAATGAACTTTAGAACTTTATAAGATAGACGTTTAAGTGTATAGTTTTAATCAAGAGGATCACATATTTAAAAATATTAGGTCAAATAAAAAGTCAAGGGCACAAAGGTAAAAAAGTATTAAATTGGCAGTTGTCCAATATTTCAATGGAACTGGAGGCAAATGTAGACTTTCACAAACACATCAAGTTGGAAAATGAAGAGCAAACTGAAATCAAATGTGACATGATTTTTATAAGAATACGGGGATGGAAGTTTGTTGTAGATAGGAATTTCGATTAGATTTTTGGACTCTTTGCTCTTATTATTAAATGTTTTGTTTCTGTATATGGAGTTTCTTATCAGATTACTAGTATTTGTTATATTGTCATTGTAGAACATCTTTGAATATTTCCTGTCTCTTGTAAATGATTAAAAATGATTAATTTGAATGTTTCTTATGATGACTTGAGCAGAAAAATGTTTGAGGAGGAAGCATCAAATGACAATATAAACGAGAACATATATTTACTATTGCTGTACTCAGTATACCATGGTTGCATTTTTATACTAGTTTGTATAAGGTGATGCAAATGTTCAAATTTCTATTTAGGGGTTGGTTTATTTTATTGCTAATAAAATTTTGCAACTGGTGTTTGCTGACTGATTTGAGATAGCATTTAGCGTTTTCAGAAACAGGGGCCACAAAGGGACCAGCTGGAAATAAATCATTTTTTAAATTTTTTGATGTTGCATTTTTCTAAAGATTTCTTATAACATGTTTTAATAGATGCATTAAACAATTAAAACTGTTTTGAATAAAAAAAAAGGCCCAAATAGGTTGCACCCATTTCAGAATAGTGGTGTTAAATAAGGAAATAAATAACTTTTGAACTTTGTAAGATAGACTTTTAAGAAATAAATAACTTTTGAACTTTGTTAGATTGTAAGATAGACTTTTAATGCTTTGCAACTATATAGGTCTACTCAAGAGGAAAGTATATATGCCTAAACAAAATAAGGTAAGGATCAAAAGGTAAGGTCACAGAGGTCAAAAAGTGACTAAATTGGCCGGTTTTTTTTTTCATTTTTGACAAGAATCTGGAAGCATAAGTAGTGTTTCACAAACACATCTTGTTGGAAATTGAAGAGCGTAATGAAATCAAACTTGACATGATTTTTCATAAGTATGAGGGGATGGAAGTTTTGGTGTTGATCGGAGTCTCTTTTTAGATTTTAAGTCTCTTTGCCCTGACTATTAGATATTTGGTTTCTGTTTATGAAGTTTATCAGATTACTAGTATTTGTTATATTGTCACTGTAGAATATCTTTGCATATTTCCCTTACCCTTTTCCTGGTCTCTTGTAATTAAATGATTAATAGTTCTTATTATGACTTGAACAGAAATATATGAAAAGTATCAATCACAAAACACCAGTACAAATGAGAACATGTACTGGTATTTTCTTTTGCTGTAATCAGTATTCAATTGTTGCATCATATCCACTAGTTTGTATAAGGTGGTCAAATGTTACATTTTTTGTTTAGGACACAGTAATGGGCCTCCAAGCTTTGTCAGAATATGCTAAAGCTGTAGCGAGTACGGCAAGGAACCTTGATGTCACCTTTAGGACCCCAGGTCTTCCAGATGTGATGTTTAAGATAAACAATGACAACTTCTTAATGATGCAGCAAAAAGACCAAAAGGTAAAACTTGGAACAATTATGTTCCTAGTGTAAATGAACTGTTGCCAGCCTAAATTGTCAGAAAATTGTATCGCCAAATGATTATATTGTTTATTTAAATAAATTGTTATCTCGCGGAACAAATCCACAGACTGAATTTGAATGTGAAGACTTTTCTAATGATCAAAAATTATTGTTATTTGGTCCTTACGAATCTATTCGGAAAATGATGTCACAATCAAGTAAAGATGTAACTGTTTTTCTGTAGACACATCCACTGATAAAAAATGTAGAAACATCCACTTATAAAGACATGTAAACACATCTACTGATAAAAACATCACTAAGCAGTGCAGTATCTTGAACAATACAAACACCTAAAACTAAATCAGAGCCATCAAAAATGGAGAACGATCTTAACAAATTATAAGCTGTTTCAGCAATACAATGTTAAATTTGTTACTTCGTTTCTTCAGAAATTGTATGGTCGTCACTGCAACATCATAAATCGATACTAAATTTCGGCCCCAGATTGACTCTTGTACTATGAAAGTTTACGGAGCAAGACCTGCTTTCCGGAGCACCTGATTTCAATTAGTTTTTTGAGTGTTCAATCTGCATTGCTTTCGTTTAGACTATTAATTTTTTATTTCCGTGGGTTTTGTTGGTGATTTCCGTCTTTCGATTTTCTCGGTATACTTTGCCTTTCAATTTTGATTTATGTAATTCTTTTATGCTCTCTTCCGTTGGATTTCTACAGTCGTTCTTGTTTTAAAACTGACCATAAAATACTTAAATACTGAGATTTACTATTGCAGATCTGTCTGAAATAAAAAGTAGAAATTATTCAAAATGAAACCAAAGATATTATCATGATACGATTTTATAAGATACTTTAATTCAAATTGATAATTTTAAGGTTTTCTTGATTTTCAGAGTAATATCAATGCAATAACACAAAATGGGGTTGAAGTTATTGTACAGGGAACAGGGAATGTTGTAGCATCAGTAAGTATCATAGACAATTCTAACTGACTGCCTTAAAAGGAACACAAAACAAATATAAATATAGAAAGCAAAAGAAATAATGATGACATCCTCAGCTAGGGATTATAGCAGGCTGTATGTTCATTATACTGTAGGGAATCGGGATAGAGCAAGGGGATGTTTGGTTACCCATAAACCGGTCTAACACTGCTGCTGGCTTTTGCTAGTGCCAAGTCCAGCTACTGAGTTTCTATCGTTATTTCCTTTTGCCTCCTGTCTTTCATTTGTGTTTTTCTAGTGTATTTCGCTTTTGAGTTGTGGCATGTGATTGTAGTTTTTGGCTATTGTAGGTGTTAACTGTTATCTTTTGTTTTTAATGATGGATGTTTGAATGGAATACATGTATTTAATCAAGATGTAGTAAAAAATGAACTGTTTTCTCTAACTGGTATACGAATCTAATCTATTATTTTAAAAAGTATTGAGATCAGTTTTATTCATTATAATTACTATGCCTGATATGTATACGCTGTAAAGTTAATATTAATACGGGACTTTCGAGATAGGAACTCTCGTGTAATTGAAGGCGGAAACGATCTCCTCAAATACCAGTAAGAAGGATAACCGGATACCAGACCTATTGAATTTTAAATATATAGCACCTAAAAACAAACTATTTATGAAATTGAGGTGTACATAAAATATGTCCTACATGATAATTATTTAACTAGATTTTCATTGACGAAAAACAATTAACCTGAAGCGCTACAAAAGGATTAAATAAAAATCACCCTGGGCTCAACACTGTTAATGAATTAGTGGTTCCCTCTCACGGTATAGGTGTATTGATTTTTAGCTCACCGACGAAGTGAAGGGGTGCTTATGTGATAGCCGTAGCGTCGGCGTCGGCATACACGTCCGCGTCAGCGTCCGGTTAGGAAGAATGGTAAAGTCCATTCCTGCTTACTGACATGTACCACATCAACCATATTGGTATGTATGATGCATTTTGGGACGACAACTGCAATGCATGCTTCGGATACTGTCTGTGACCTACATTTTACGCATGAGCGACTTGGTTAGGTAGAATGGTAAAAGTCCATTCCTGTTTACTGACATGTCCCAAATCAACCATATTGGTATAATGGTGCATTTTAGGATGACAACAACAATGCATGCTTCAGATGCTGACTGTGACCTATATTTTAGCATGAGCAACTTGGTTAGGTAGAATGGTTCAAGTCCATTCCCGCTTACTGACATGTCCCACATCAACCATATTGGTATGCATGATGCATTTTGGGATGACAACTTCAGATGCTGTCTGTGACCTACAGTTTACGCATGAGCTGCTTGGTTAGGTAGAATGGTTAAAGTCCATTCCCGCTTACTGACATATCCCACATCAACCATATTGGTATATATAATGCATTTTTGGATAACAGCAACAATACATGCTTCGGATGCTGACTGTGACCTATATTTTACGCATGAGCTACTTGGTTAGGTAGAATGGTTAAAGTCAATTCCCGCTTACTGACATGTTCCACATCAAGCATATTGGTATGTGTGATGCATTTCGGGATGACAATACATGCTTCGGATGCTGACTGTGACCTACATTTTATGCATAATGAATCCGTAAAAGAGAATGATTATAGTCCATTCCTGTTTACTGACATGTTTAAATGTGACAATGCTGCGCAACGAGGTGAGCCTAGCAGGCTGTGGCTGCTTTCTGTGTTTTCTCATAATAAAAGATTTGTTTCCGGAGTGAACAGGACTCAAAAGTCCCGTATTGTATTACAATAATCTTAGAGTTTTGTTCTCCAAAATAATACTAATTGGTTGTGCCAAAAGTTGCTTAAATAAGGTATGTGTACTTTTTTCAATGACACAGTGACTAAAAAACAACATCTTATAAAATGAACTTCAGTTAGTAATTTGCCCAAATAGTAAATTGCAGAACCAGATTAAACCAAAAATAAACAGTGAAATAAGGCTCTTGCATGGTAGTTAGTCAAATAAAAAGTAGGTTTTCTTATGTTGCCTCTATTCATTTACACCATAGCTTAACTGGGAATACAACCTGGACATTGATGAAAGATTTGAAGAATTGAAAGTAACTGTGGATACCTTTAAAATCGATGAAATCACAACCCAGATACAAACCTGTGTGTGGTAAGTCGGTATATATGTATATATTAATTTCAACCTAATATAAAAAACCTGCCTACTGATTGTTTTTTGTGGTATTTCTTGTATATATTTTAAGTATTTAGTGTCACATATGAAAACTACATGAGGATTGGTCACGCTTGTGGATTATGCAAAATGAATTGTACCTTTTTACGAATAAAATATTTTGCAGTCGTATTATGGTATGGCACAGGCGTCGTGAGCATCTACTGTAGAATAAGTTTGGTTCTAATGGATGGTCCATCTTCAAATTAAGTATATTATTCCTTTGTTGGCACATTCGAAATCTGCTCTTTTATCGGATGTTCCGTCTGAAAAAATCGATTATTAAAATGGTGAAAATGACATGCGGCCTAAATGGATATACTAGTTATCATTGGGAAATCGCCTGCAGTTTTTCAGGTATAATCTCTTTATATTGCAGATCTGTTTTACATATATCAAAGGAATTCATGTTTCTTTGCTTCTCATTTTTGATAATTTATGCCAAAACTATTTCACTTGGTCATTTTACGTCAAATATCTGCAAATTTGTTAACCCATTTGTCTGGGGCAATTCTTTTACAGTTTTCAAGACAGAAATGCTGTTATTTCGCTTATCAGTTATACATATATGAAGGGTGTGCATGGTACTTTTGACTTTTGATAATTTATTCCAAATCTACTAGTTGTTGAACTTTGTCTTTTACTTTCATTTTTAATGAGATACAAGTTTTTACATGGAGTTTACTCCTTGAAACATGTGTACAGCATAATGAAATTTACTGTTTTTATGCAACCTATGTATTTTTGTATCTTCCAGCAAAGTACTTAATTTTTCAAAAACTAATAACTAATCCCCTAAAGCTTTTGAGGTAGTAAATTTTAATTTTTAAGATAGTTTTTACATATATTCCAGCTGTGCTAGGTACTTTTAACATTGATTTTCATTGTTCGTGATAAATTCCAGAAATACCAGATGTTTAACAATTTTACGTCAGATTTCTACCGACAATGGTTTAAAAAAATCAAATCTAGATGTTGTAAGCATCCAAATAAGATCGATTTCCGATCCAGCACTTAAGTACTTGACCACTGGGTTGGCGAATACCCTCGGGGACTAATAGTCCACCAGCAGTGGTATTGGCCAGTGCTAAAAAATGACAAAATACTGAATTAAATTTCCATATTGATTTGAGGTAGCTTTTATCCTATTATGAGAAGATAGGGTAAAAATATTTTTTTCTATTAATGTTAAGTCAATGTGATGCATTTTTTTTTTCTAAACCAAAAAATGAAACAATTGAATTAAAAATGGATGGATATGAAGTAAATGAACATGAAACAAAATCTCTACAAATACATGATTAAAACAAGCAATGGAACAACGCAATTGGAACAGTTTTAATGAACAATAGTTCCAGAGGAAGCCAAATAAAAAACGTCTTTTTATCGAAGAAAGTTCGTTGATATTGTTATACCCTACGTCTGTCTGTCCATCTGTTTGTCCGTCCGTCCATCTGGCTGTCCGTACGTCCAATTTTTGATAAACAAGAGTCCCCATGATGTCAATTTTTACACATATGACATGTGACAAAAACTCCTCCTACATTTATGGATGTAGAGATTTAATTTTGTAGAGAAATGTTGCATAAAGTCGTAGATGAGCATTAAGCTTTCGGATTTTTTATCTTTATCTTGGTGCAAACAAGAGGCCCCAAGATGTTGATTTTGACAAAGTCCAAAAAAGAAGTGGATTTTATCGCATGTGGCATGTGACACAAACTCTTCCTACATTTTTGGATTTAAGGTTGAAATCTTTATGCAGAATTGTTGCATATAGTCTGTAGATTTACAATAAGCTTTCAGAATTTCGATTCCGGTTCCAACTTTTGTAAATTTCCCGAAAATGACAAAGATTCGTATTTTTTTTAATTTGAGCATATATAATTATGTATTTTATCAAGTGGTAAGTAGAAAACGAAGCTAGGTATAATTAGAATTCTAAATTTTGATTCCAAGTTTGGTAAATTTTCTGAAAGTCTTAAAGACCACTTATTTTTGAAATTTTACTTAGCAACCACACTTTAAGAATTTGCTTCAATTAGGAGAAATATTTTCAGCAATTGGATTTCAAATATATTTGATTCCGATTTTGGTAAATATCCTGCAATTCTCAAAGACCACTTATTTGTTGGAATTCTACCTGGCAACCATACTGAAATAATTTGTTTAGTTTAGGGCAAACATTTTACACTATTAGGATTTCAATGGTATTAAATTCCAATTTTGGTAAATTTCTTGAAAGTCTCAAAGACCACTTATTTTTTGGAATTCTGCCTAACAACCATATATCCTTGAATTCTTTTTGAGAAAAAAATGACTATCAATAGTGTGATTTCAAAAATATTGAGAAAAATTATGCCCATGGTGTAAAACAACTGTTTTCTGCGTCAAACAGGGAGTACAGGGATAGCTGTCGTTTCCGACAACCTTTAGTTTTAACTTTTTTCTTTGTTCTCGGACTTTGATAACATGTAATTGATTACATTTTTAGCATTGGGCATGTTTTTATGTCCATAGCCATTTTATGTTCAAACCTTTCCATTTATCTTCCTCCTCAATGTGCTGCAGTCATATCATGCTGCTCTTTGTGTAGCAAATATTATCTTGAATATACCCTGATTTCCATGAATATATATGTTTAACCCTCGCGAGTCTTGGCGAGGCGTAGCTTTATTTGGAACTCACCATTGCTTATCATTGATGAAATATTTAGTGCAATTAACACGAGCATTCAATAAAAAAAAATTGTTTGCAACATAAAATGTGAGACACTTTACGTCGTATACATCATTCATTATCGGATCTGGTCTATAATACTGTAGAGAAAGTGTTTTAAATTTGATATGATGTTTTTGCTGATGATTTTGTGTGCCCGGTTTATAATAATTTTCTTCACCCATGGCATCGGTTATAACATAATATGGAGTAAAATGTTTTTTGAAAATAGCCCATAAAAACATACATGTTAAAGGCCCATATACTATATAAATGAAGAGAAGATAAAGCAAAGTACAGTAGAGCCTCCATTATAAGGCAATCCCTACTGCAGAGAAAATTTGGCTTGATAATGGAGGTAGCCTTTGTAGAGATGTATCAAATTACGATGGATTTCTAAGACGGATTTCAATTGGTTTGATTTCGATATTATGATTATAAATAAATTAATAATAAATTTAAATACAAGTTTATTCATTTATTTATGTTGCCTTAATTTAAGACCAAATGACCATTGATTTCTGACACATATACATGTAATTAATTATTTTTCCTGGGGTTAATTAATTAAGGATAAACTATTGATCATCATATTTTTTTATTGTGCTGCTTAGGCAGCATTATACTGTTGCATTGTCTCCAGACGAAATAAACAGCCAGATGAACCTCACAAATACGCATAACATAGTTCATGTCTGGATGTCAAGAAGTAAAGATAGAGAGAGACTGCTGCACACATTCTTCTTGTTTTATTTTAAAATGCTCAAATGCAAAGTATGTGTAGTTCAAACTAAAATACAGCGTGAAAATTTAGCTTAATTTGAAACTCGCCATTCACGATTCGGTTCATTCATAAAAAATTGCCGCGATGCACTGTAATATTTTACAAGTTTTCATGAATGGAAACATAGTAAATGTTTCGAAACGTAGTAAAAGTAAATGTTTCTATCGCTGTGGACTCTTTACTTCTTTCATTGTGGACTCTTATAGCAATATGTCTTGAAGTTTTTGTCCCCCGCCTTTCGCGAAAGCGGAGGACTATAGAATTTGCCTTTCCGTCATTCCGTCATTCCGTCATTCCGGATGTCGTTTCCGGATGATAACTTGAGTATCCCTTGCCCGATTGAAACAAAACTTATACAGATGGAAGGAATAGGGAAGGGCAAGAACCCTATTGATTTTGGGGTCAGTAGGTCAAAGGTCAAGGTCACACTTTCTAAAAAATAGAATTTATTGCACCAAAATTTGGTCCGCGTGGGAAATTTTTATTTTTTATCCGATTTCGATGGGATTTTTTCCATTAGATTCCTCTTAATGAATGCTTTCATACATATGCCAACAGATTTCTGGTATCTCCTACCGTTTTCAAGATAATTTGGGCCAAAGGTGTGGGGGGGGGAGGGGGTTTCCGGATGTCGTTTCCGGATGATAACTTGAGTATCCCTTGCCCGATTGAAACAAAACTTATACAGATGGAAGGAATAGCGAAGGGCAAGAACCCTTTTGATTTTGGGGTCAGTAGGTCAAAGGTCAAGGTCACAATTTCTAAAAATAGAATTTATTGCACCAAAATTTGGTCCGTGTGGGAAATTTTTATTTTTTATCCGATTTCGATGGGATTTTTT
>MJUU01051576.1:11949-35116 GCA_002080025.1 Modiolus philippinarum | reverse complement strand
AAAAAAAATTGTTTGCAACATAAAATGTGAGACACCTTACGTCGTATACATCATTCATTATCGGATCTGGTCTATAATACTGTAGAGAAAGTGTGTTAAATTTGATATGATGTTTTGCTGATGATTTCGTGTGCCCGGTTTATAATAATTTTCTTCACCCATGGCATCGATTATAACATATATGGAGTAAAATGTTTTTTTGAAAATAGCCCATAAAAACATACATGTTAAAGGCCCATATACTATATAAATGAAGAGAAGATAAAGCAAAGTACAGTAGAGCCTCCATTATAAGGCAATCCCTACTGCAGAGAAAATTTGGCTTTATAATGGAGGTAGCCTTTGTAGAGATGTATCAAATTACGATGGGTTTCTAAGATTGATTTTAATTGGTTTGATTTCGATATTATGATTATAAATAAATTAATAATAAATTTAAATACAAGTTTATTTATTTATTTATGTTGCCTTAATTTAAGACCAAATGACCATTGATTTCTTACACATATACATGTAATTAATTATTTTTCTTGGGGTTAATTAATTAAGGATAAAATATTGATCATCATATTTTTTTATTGTGCTGCTTAGGCAGCATTATACTGTTGCATTGTCTCCAGACGAAATAAACAGCCAGATGTACCTCACAAATACGCATAACATAGTTCATGTCTGGGTGTCAAGAAGTAAAGATAGAGAGAGACTGCTGCACACATTCTTCTTGTTTTATTTTAAAATGCTCAAATGCAAAGTATGTGTAGTTCAAACTAAAATACAGCGTGCAAATTTAGCTTAATTTGAAACTCGCCATTCACGATTCGGTTCATTCATAAAAAATTCCCGCGATGCGCTGTAATATTTTACAAGTTTTCATGAATGGAAACATAGTAAATGTTTCGAAACGTAGTAAAAGTAAATGTTTCTATCGCTGTGGACTCTTTGCTTCTTTCATTGTGGACTCTTATAGCAATATGTCTTGAAGTTTTTAATGTTTAATGATTATATCTATTTTAAAAACGTTCGAAATCAATCTTGATGTTTTTAAGACAGGCGCTCGCGCATATGTATAAATATATATATATAAATATGTCAACTCCACAAACTACTATATTTGGAAATAAACAAAATTCGGAACTCTCGAGGGTATATCATTCAGCAACATTGAGTTCGAATACCAGCCAAGTGATGTAATCAAGGAACTCTGCGATATATTCCTTATTCCAAAGTAAAGTCCAGAGAATTCTGAAGTTTACTCATGATGTTGACAATTTATTGCATTTCTCCACTAAAAGGATTGCTCCCAATTAAACGAAATGTAATCGGATAGGGCTCATGAAATTTTTTGAAAAGATGTGAGCTAGACCAAGTTTTAAATAATTTCTGAGGAGATAACAAAATAAATAGGGGTTGAAGCGAGCATGTGTGGAACTAATGTCCGCCACACGACAAGGAAATGTCTGAAAGAATAATTCAGGATTTGATTTGCTACAACTGGGGAACTGGTTGCTTGCTGATTTTTCATCAATTGCAGCAATTTCCTCTTTTGTTGCGAATCGTTTCGCAGCGACCATGATCATGGATAAATTATTGCAGTTGGTATACATTGCCATAACGGCGGATCAGCAGGCATTAAATAGACTGATGCGTGGAAAAACCGTTCACCATTTCGAGGGTAGGACGTAACAACTACATTGCATGCTTTTAGGGGAAATTTTGTAGGGTTTTTGTGATACTTGATACATGTTGTTTCTTAAACTGTGTACTCTAAACTACATGCACTAGTATCAAAAGGGGGTGATGACATAGTGTAGGTACAAGTGTCATGATACTACATGTATAGTATTTGAAATTCCCTTTAATTTCAAGCTGAAGCCAAGTCTACAAATTTACCATTTGTACTTTGTTGTCATGACACCAGAAAAAAAAATCCATATCAATATCTATTGATAGTATTTAGCAAAAGGCTAGTACCGTTTTGTTTACTCCATTCCTGTAGATATAACTATGTTATTTCTTGTTGTTATATGTAGATCCGCATTATTTAATAATTATCATAAATATCTTTTTCTTCCGAGTCTTTGTGATGGTGCTTCCATGATAGATTCAGGAGGATAATATGAAGGTTTTCCATAGTTTAACTGTTCACAGTGCAAAGTTCTGTTGTAGTTTAAAGTATGTTTCAGAGCAATTAATTGAATTTAAGTGGATAGTCATAAAAGGGCTTGTCAAGATGCCTAAGCATGATGCATTTTAACCATCCCTATTCTTATGAAGAACTTTAAATCAATTTATTACCCTGAAACAAAACTCGGTTTTATTTCTTTACTTGCCCTTTCATGTTCATTGCTTTTGTTGAATAATTTTTCCCATTTTGCCCAGTCAGTTTGCATTTAATTTTTTGTTTATATGTTTATTCTAGTGTGGACGTCATTGTGACTTGAGTGCACATTTTTAAGATCTCTCATAAGACAGACGTATTATGGTATACCCTCTGTTTGTTGAATTTTTGGTTCCCTGAGTTTTTTCTGTAACCACTTGACATACTGTATATTGGTGTATCTAGATGAGATACAGCGTTTGGACTGAATTTTAATGCCCCCGCGACGATAAGTCGGGGGCATATTGTTTTACCCCTGTCCGTCCGTCCGAGAGGGATATATGGTGTGTCCGCGCAACTCCTCCTACAGTTTTTATGCTAGACAGTTTTTATTTTGCAGATCACTTGTACATATATTGAAGATATGCATGTGATAAGGATTTGGATTTTGCTGCATTTTTGTCAAAAATATAATACATTGTTGAACTTAGTTATTTTTGGTGATTTTTAGCTCGACAGGGACGAATGTCCGGAGAGCTATTGTCATACCCCCGGTGCCGGCGTCGTCGGCGTCCTCAGCAAAAACTTTAACCTTGCTTGTGAAATGGAGATCTTAAAAGGTGGGATGTTGATATTTTGTATGTGGCTTACTCGCAAAGAGAGCTTTCTTTTGGTACCATATTTGTAGACATTTTACCTTGACCTTGCCCTTAGGGCAATTTTTAAAAAAAAACTTTAACCTTGCCTCTAAAAGGCAGGCTTTTAGTGGTAGGGTGTTCATATTTAGTATCTGACTTCGTTATGATGAGAGCATTCTAGTGGTACCATATTTGTAGACATTTTGACCTTGACCTTTCCCTGAGAGCAATTTTTGAAAAACTTTAACCTTGCCTCTAGAAGGTAGGCTTTTAGAGATAAGGTGTTCATATTTGGTTTGTGACTTCCTTCCTTATGATAAGAGCTTTTTAGTGGTACCATATTTGTAGACATTTTGACCTTGACCTTTCCCTGAGGGCAATTTTTGAAAAACTTAAACTTGCCTCTAGAAGGTAGGCTTTTAGTGTTAGGGTATTCATATTTGATATGTGACTTCTTTATGTTGAGAGCTTTCTGATGGCACCATATTTGTAGACATTTTGACCTTGACTTTTTCCTGATGGCAATTCTTGAAAAACTATAACCTTGCATATCGAATTTGGTTGTTTAGTGTTAGCGTGTTCATGTTTAGTATGTGGCTTTCTTGTGATGAGAGCTTTCTAATGGTGCCATATTTGTAGACATTATGACCTTGACCTTGCCCTGAGGGCAATTTGTAAAAAAAGCTATAACAGTGTTTCTAGAATGGTGAAATTTAGTAGTAAGGTGTTCAATTTCAACATATGACTTCCTTATGATGATAGCTTTCTGATGACACCATATTTTTAGACATTTTGACCTTGACTTTGTCCTTAGGGCAATTTTTTTCTAAAAGCTTCAACCTTGCTTCTAGAAGTTAATTGTTTAGTTATAGGGTGTTTTTATTTTGTTCATGACTTCCCTATGGCAAGAGCTTTCTGGTAGTACCATAGTTGTAGACATTTTGACCTTGACAAATGAACCCTGTTTATAGAAGATAGAGGGTTCCTGTTTGACATGTGGCTTTCTTATATCGCATTTAAAGTATTTATAACGAAAATGTATAGCCTTCAAATTAAGTTTGCATTGTGGTTACTGTAATCCCCGGCGAGCTATGTTGTTTTCTGACAACTCTTGTTCGTAGAGGGTCCATAGTTTGTCCGAGCAACTCCTCCTACAGTTTTAATGCTAGGAAGTTTTGGGGGTTTTTCGCAGATCATTTGTACCTATATTGAAGATGTGCATGTGGTAAGAATTATGATTTTTGTTAATTTTTGTCAAAAATATACATTGTTGAACTTGGTCTTTTTTTTGGTGATTATGTGATAGAGTGTACATAGTTTGTCTGCGCAACACCTCCTACAGTTTTGATGCTAGGAAGTTTTTAATTCGCAGATCTTTTGTACCTATATTGAAGATGTGCATGTGGTAAGGATTTTGATTTTGGTGTATTTGTGGAAAAAAATACACAGTCATTGTTGAACTTAGTCATTTATTGGGTGAATTATTAATAGAGTGTACACAGATTGTCCGCACAACTCCTCCTACAGTTTTGATACTAGGAAGCTTTTATTTTGCAGTTCATTTGTACCTATATTGAAGATGTGCATTTGGTATATATTTTGATTTCGGTTCATTTTTTTTCAAAATATACATAGTTAAACTTTTAAATTTTCGGTGATTTAGTAATAGAGGGTACATAGTTTATCTGTGCAACCTAGAATAACATGTGTTTAGCAGGGGCATCATATGTGTCTTACAGACACAAATATTACTAAAATATCCCAATTTGATTCAACCTTACGCAGAGGCATGTTATCCTCTAGTATTTTTTTTAGCTCACCTAAAGGGTCAGTGTGAAGGGTCAGTGTGAGCTATTGCCATCACTTGGCGTCCTTCGTCCGTCTGTCATCCGTCGTCCCTCTGTTTAACTTTTCACATTTTCATCTTCTCCTTTGAAACTACTGAAGCAAATTCACCCAAACTTTACAGGAATGATGTATGGAAGGTCCTTTACAAAGATTGGTCATTTCGTTCCGATCCGACAAAAACATGGCCTCAATCGCAGAACTTAGGTTTAACATAATAATTTGGACCCTATGGGAAAAATCACATTATCATCTTCTGCTCTGAAACCACTGAAGCAAATTCAACCAAACTTTACAGGAATGATGTACTAATGGTCCTTAACAATGATTGCTCATTTCGTTCCGGTCCCACAAAAAACATGGCCGCCAGCACGGAACATGGTTTAACATTGGACCTTAAAGGAAAATCAAATTTTCATCTTCTGCTCTGAAACAGCTGAAGCAAATTCAACCAAACTTTACAGGAATGTCCTTTACAAAGATTGCTCATTTCGTTCCGATCCGACAAAAAACATGGCCGCCAGCGCAGAACTTATCGGTAGGTTTAACATTCCCTTCCCTAGATTTTCCATCAAAAGTTGATGGAATTCTCAATTCCATCATGTCCATCCACTTGATGGATTATGAGACAATTTTTCATCAACTTTCCATCAGAGCAGATGGAAATTAATGATGGAAGTTTGATAATTATGGAGTTTGGTAAGGATGGAAATTAATTTTGATGGAAATTGATGGAATATTTTCCATCAAATGGAAAATTGATGGATTTTTTTTCCATTCGATGGAAATTTGATGGACATCACTGAAAAAGATCAAAAGAATATTGATGGATATTTTTCCATCTGGTTGATGGAAATCAATCAAACGGATGGATACTTGATGGAAAATCATTCATGTCTACGTCTTCATCTTTTTAAGCTGGATTGATTTCAAGACGTCTCTTAGAATGTTATGCATGGCCATATCTGTTGTACCTTGAAATTTCTTCTGCATTAAGTCTGAAATAATACAAGTAACATTTAAATTTGGCTTCATTTATATGCTGGTATTTATTAAAATACATACACGAAATATATTTGGATGTATATAAATAATGACAATAATTCTTTTGTGCTTGTTGTGAAATAGATATATTTACAATGTAATAGAACAAAGTGATAAGGATGTACTTTGTAAAAGAGCCCGGATGTCAGGTTAATTGATGCTGAGGTCTGTCCTAGAAATTTTTTTTATTATGTTAGCCATTATCATTACAGATCCTACATAGACCTCGAAGAATAACAATAAAAAAGTTGTACTCCATTTATAAATTATCAATTTTGGATACTCTGTAGCATACACAGCTAATATCTCTGCCTTTATTTTTGAGTTACAGTGTTTTTAAGTGTGATATTAGCTACAACAGTTTAACAAACTGATTCTGGAAATATTAGTATAAGGTCACAATTAAACATTGTAAGATAAATTTGCCTTGAGCTTTTAATAAATTACTGGTTATACCTTTTGTAACATTTGTTGACCCTCCAATGCACCTCTCCTGGTATCATCTTTACTGTGGGATCTTGTCAGAAATATTCCTTGTCTCTTTTAACATCCTTAAATTTTGAAAATATTAAACAAAATAAGTCTCAATAAAGAAAATGTTGCATTGTTAATTATATTTTCATTTGCCCCTTGTATATCTACAACTGCATTAATTGTTTAACAAAAAATATATTTTAACCCAACTACTTTGAAGTGCCTGCACCAAGTCTGGTTATTTAGCTCCCTATAAATTACAAGGAAAATTAAAAATTAATGTCTATATTGAATTCAACTGATTATGTGGTCATTCTCCAAGGAAATGCATGTTTATCACAAGTATGAATTATTCTATGTTTCATTTTTTATGTACATAAAAATAACAAAAATACTTACCTGAAATCAGTTGTCTTATGAACAATTCTAAAACAGCCTCCTCCTGTCATTCTTATCATGCTGATGTACAAAAATTCAAATATAGTGTCTATGACCTTTGAAATACTTGATGATAAAATATAGTTCCTGATGGCTAAACCTTTTCTGATGATTATTTGTTTATACTATTGAAACAAATCTATATTCTGTTGGTTTTTTGTTATGCACATTAATTCATTCCATGAAAATAAAAGCACTTTCTTCTTTTTAAAAGTATCATCATTTATGTATCATATTCATACACATGTACATTACACAAACTTTGTTGAATCATTTCCTCTTCATTTGAACATCTGGATTTTATAATCCTGTCCTAAATAATTCTCTTGATGTGTTACTATGGAAATAACATGGTGGTTTCCATCAAATGAAAGTTTACAAAGTTTTTCTCCATCAGCTTTCCATCACCAAAATATACTAAGTCCATTTTCCATCTTACTTTCCATCAAAGAAATTGTCTAAGTCAAAGTTCCCTCACATTTCCATCATCATCTCTAATAATCCATCACACTTTCCATCAGAAAGAGAAATTCCATCATTTTTGCCATCAAAATTCCATTACAGAGGCCTTTGATGGAAAAAATCTCCATCATATTGTGGTGGAAAATATAGAAGTAGTGTGATTTTTGATGGAATTCCATCAACAATCAATATCTTTCCATCATATTCCATCAAATGCCATCATGTTCCATCAATTTTCCATCAAAAAAGATGGAAAATTGTACATTTGATGGAATATCTAGGGAAGGGTTGGACCCTATGGGAAAAATCACATTTTCATCTTCTGCTCTGAAACCACTGAAGCAAATTCAACCAAACTTTACAGGAATGATGTACTAAAGGTCCTTAACAATGATTGCTCATTTCGTTCTGATCTGACGATAAACATGGCCGCCAGCGCAGAACTTCGGTTTTATATACCCCTGCGAGATGAAATTCATGACCTTATGAACTATCATGAATGATTCATGAATATTCATGAATGATACATGAAAGTTCATTATAATTCATGTATGAATGTTCATGAATTATTTATAAAAGTATTTTATGAATGTCAATGAAGTTTTGATGAATCACGGGTTGTTCATAAAATTCATGAGCTATTCATAAAAGTATTTTATGAATGTTCATGAAATTTTGATGAATCACGAGTTAATCATTAAATTCATGAACTATTCATAAAAGCATTTTATGAATGTGCATGAAGTTTTGATGAATCGTTAGTTGATCATTAAAATTTATGAGTTATTCATAAAAGATTTTTTCAAATGTTCATGAAGTTTTTATGAATCATAAGTTGAATTTCTTAAACATTATGATTAACAGGTATTCATGAATTATTTAAGAAAAAATTAACTGTACTCATATAATATTATTTTAACCACTGGTCAGCACTTTATGAAATACATTGTATATTTAATATTCCAAGTGTCAATTATGTGAGACTTATTAAATTATATTATGAATGTTTATGTGACAGTGGTTGTAAGAGCACTTTGCCAGTTTAATTGATGTTTGTTGACAATCCCGCACCCATGACCAAGAAAGACATGGATGTAGCGTTGCTCGACAATTAGCAAAGAATTCCGCTTAAACCGGAGCTAGGGGCCGTCTTGAACTTACTATGAGGTATGAGCAAAGCTCATTGTTGAAGGCCTCATGGTGACTTCAAGATGAAGAACAACAATAAAAGAGTTGTTCCTTTGCTTGTTTTTTACCATGTATTTGTAGAGACTTTGTCTCATGTGCATTTACTCCATATCCTTTTATTCACCATTTATGAAATTTTGATGCATTTTCATGAATTTTGATGAAGTAAAGTGAATCATAAATATTATAAATATTACAGACTTTTCATAAAATTGATAAAGTTTTACTGAAACATTAAAGTACTTATTCAGCGAGTTGTAAATCTTTTTGAATAATTCAAGAATTTTACAAACTGGATCTTAGATAAACTCAACACAAATGCAGACAACAGACAAACAAAAAAACTGAATTCAAAAAATCTATTAATAAATTTTATGACATAAATGGTGAAATTGACATATTTTCTAACCATGTTTTCCATTTATAACTCTAAATTCTTTTTTAGAAATTATAAAATTTCGGTGATAATTCATTAAAAATTTAGTAAAAGTGGCCTTTATCTATGGCATTCCGTTTTTATATTTATTCAAGATATCTTATTTAATATATAAGATATCTTTATTAGTTTATAAGATATCTTATTTAAATTGAAGTTAATAAGATATCTTATTTAATTTATAAGATATCTTGTTTAGTATATAAGATAACTTATTTAATATATGAGATATCTTATTTAATTTATAAGATATCTCTATTAGTTTCTAAGATATCTTTAAAAGAAATTATTTAAAAGATATCTTAATTACTTTATATGATATCTTATTTAGTTTATAAGATATCTTTTTAATTAAATAAGATATCTTAATTATTAAATGTGATATCTTATATATTTAATCAGACATCTTTAATAACAGTTTAATAAGATATCTTATTTAGTAAATAAGATATCTCGATTCATTTATTAGATATCTTATAAACTTCATAAGATATCTTATTTATTCAATTTCAAGATATCTTATTTAATATATTATATATCTTTATTAGTTTATAAGATATCTTATTTAAATTGAAGTTAATAAGATGTCTTATTTAATTTATAAGATATCTTATTTAGTATATAAGACATCTTATTTAATATATCAGATATCTTATTTAATTTATAAGATATCTCTATTAGTTTCTAAGATATCTTTATAAGAAATTCTATAAAAGATATCTAAATTAGTTAATAAGATATCTTATTTAGTCAATAAGATATTTTTTAACTAAATAAGATATCTTAATTATTAAATGAGATATCTTATATATTTAATAAGATATCTTTAATAACAGTTTAATAAGATATCTTGTCTAATATATCAGATATCTTATTTAATAACTAAGATATCTCAATTAGTTTATAAGATACTGTGGATGTACTTTTATTCGTGGACATCCATTTTCGTGGTTTTCATAGATATTACTGTTTTGTGGGTACTTAAATTCGTGGTTTCAAATTCATACACTAAAACCCCATTGAAAATATGTATTTCGTTGGGAACTTAATTTCGTGGTTGTAGCAAACCACGAAATCAACGAAAATTGGATCCCCACGAACNTCATATAACATCAATGTCTATTAACAAACTTGAAAATGAAACCATTAAACATTTGGATTATTTTGACTATCTATGTCAGCCATGGCCCAGGTGAGCGATACAGGCTCTTGAGAGCCTCTTGTTAGCTCATCTGGCTATGCCAGGGTGAGCTTTTGCCATCACTTGGCGTCCGTCGTCCGTCTGTCCATCCATCGTCTGTCGTCCGTCGTCCTTCGTAAACTTTTTTTCAAAAATCTTCTCCTCTGAAACTACTGGGCCAATTTAAACCAAACTTGGCCTGCATCACCCTAGGGTATGTACTTTCAAAATTGTATCCGAGGAGTCTGAAAACCAAACTAACATGGCTGCTGTTACGAAAAATAGAACAAAGGGGTAAATTGCTGTTTTTGGCAAATAACTCAAAAACCGTTGCAGATATCAAAAATCTGACAAGGGTAAAATTATTCAGAATGCCAAGATCTATCTGCTCTGCAGTTTTGAAGAAAATCGGAAAACCCGTCTGAGAGTTATAGCCCTTTTTCCGTAAATTTTTCAAAATGTGTGTTTATTTTTTTTTTCAAAAACTGTTACAGATAGAGGTGAAGTGTAAATTAAAGAATGATCAGCATATCAAGATCTACATACTCTGAAATTTTGAAGAAAATCCAAAGGCCTGTGTATGATTTATTGTCCGTTTTTCACCATTTTTCCCCCAATGCCATATGGTTAATTGGTTATTCCCCCTTTAAATTCTGTGTTCAAATCTTCTTTGGTTAACTGTTCTCTTTTAAGCTTTAGAGAAATTTCCTGCTATCACTTCATTAAGAAAATTATTTCTTCCATAATTTAGAGCAAAAACAGTGTTTTTGTGTAAATTTTTACAATTTTTTGCAAAAATACTTTCTTAATCTTTACCTTATCTCGTGTCATTCCTATATAAATATATTGTGTCTTACAGGGATTTTAGTGTTAAATCACTACAACCTCTGCTGACATGAATGTTGAAGTAGTTTATCAGCTTCATAGACTGCTTAATGTTATAATTTTATTGAATAGAGCCTTTAATTAGCCTCGAATACCTATGAATGGATATGTACAGAACTGGGCATTAATGATGCTTATGAGGTGCTGACTGTAATATATATATATGTAATGTGACTTTTATGCCTAAATGTCATCCAACATTGCCATCTGCGGGGAACTTAATTTATTACTCGACTGTATGGAAAGAGCATACAAAGAATTTTTTATCTGAAACAACTTGGCTAGTCACAATGTATCTTTGATGGTCCCCTTCAAAACAGATGTCCTTCAAGTCTGCACCTTATGCAAATTGGCTACCAATGGGAAACATAGTTTAATATAGGAGTACATTCAAAGATCTTCTTTAAAACCATTTGGGCAGATGGAAATAAACTTTGGCACATTTACACTTAATTTTCTTTAAAATTGTGTCCTGCAGATCCATCCCTCATCCAAGTTTGCATGCAATAGGGAAAATAGTTAATTAAAGTTGGATCATATAACATAAATGTTTATTTACATAGTTTGAAAATGAGACCCTTTAACATATAAGTTTATTTGAAGTTATGTATTGGCCATGGTCCAGGTAAGCAAAACAGGCTCTATACAGGCTCTTGAGAGCCTCTTGTTTAATTTTATCTCTCTTATGCAACATGATTAACTTATGAAAACATCTTAAACTGCAACACCAATTTATTTAATACTTTTTATCAATGCATCATTTTATTTTTTGCAGAAAATTATAACTCTAAATTTTTTTTTAGAAATTATAAAATTTCGGTGATAATTCATTAAAAATTTAGTAAAGTGGCCTTTATCTATGGCATTCCGTTTTTATATTTATTCAATTTCAATATATCTTATTTAATATATAAAATATCTTTATTAGTTTATAAGATCTCTGATTGAAATTGAAGTTAATAAGATATCTTATTTAAATTGAAGTTAATAAGATATCTTATTTAATTTATAAGATATCTTGTTTAGTATATAAGATAACTTATTTAATATATGAGATATCTTATTTAATATATGAGATATCTTATTAAATTTATAAGATATCTCTATTAGTTTCTAAGATATCTTTAAAAGAAATTATTTAAAAGATATCTAAATTACTTTATATGATATCTTATTTAGTTTATAAGATATCTTTTAAATTAAATAAGATATCTTAATTATTAAATGTTATATCTTATATATTTAATCAGACATCTTTAATAACAGTTTAATAAGATAACTTATGTAGTAAATAAGATATCTCGATTCATTTATTAGATATCTTATAAACTTCATAAGATATCTTATTTAATATATATGATATCTTTATTAGTTTATAAGATATCTTATTTATTCAATTTCAAGATATCTTATTTAATATATTAGATATCTTTATTAGTTTATAAGATATCTTATTTAAATTGAAGTTAATAAGATGTCTTATTTAATTTATAAGATATCTTATTTAGTATATAAGATATCTTATTTAACATATCAGATATCTTATTTAATTTATAAGATATCTCTATTAGTTTCTATGATATCTTTATAAGAAATTCTATAAAAGATATCTAAATTAGTTAATAAGATATCTTATTTAGTCAATAAGATATTTTTCAACTAAATAAGATATCTTAATTATTTAATGAGATATCTTATATATTTAATAAGATATCTTTAATAACAGTTTAATAGGATATCTTGTTTAATATATCAGATATCTTATTTAATAATTAAGATATCTCAATTAGTTTATAAGATATCTCATTTAGTTTATAAGATATCTTATTAAACTTAACAAGATATCTTGAAGGTGGAATAAATATAAAAACGGCGCGCCATATTTTTTTTTTTTTAGAAATTATAAAATTTCGGTGATAATTCATTAAAAATGTAGTAAAAGTGGCCTTTATCGGCATGGAATACTTTAATTTTAGACAGGAATAGGGTGGCCTTTGGTTGGGAAGTGGCCTCTTTAGGTAGGTCAAATGCATTACAAGTGGAAAATGCATGAGAATTGTGGCCACATAAGGGACATAGCCTCTGTAGGGAGGGGCCTTATAATGGAGGGACTACTTAATTGAGTAGAATATCGTATTTGTCAGTCTTGAAAAAAGCAGTTATTAATCTTCTGAAAGTAATACAAGTTTAAAAATATACATGATATTGCTTTATTTTTTGCTTTGACAGGTATACTGGGAATGATGATACAGGCATGGTTGTGGTAAATGTAGGATTGATAACTGGTTATACCATGACAAGTCCTGAAAAATTGAAGCAACAGAGAGAAATCAAAAGAGTAGAGAATAATGGGAATAAAATTGATATTTATTTTGACCAGGTATATACATCTTGCATATTCAGTACTTTAGTAGTTAAGGACTATTGAAATTATATTTGGCGCTAATTGACCTAGAGGAATCCCATATTTCCAGTGTTCAAATTTATTTCCCGCTGGCCGCCATCTTTGATTGGAATCGGATATGCCGTATATTTTTGGGGAGATTTCAATTAATACAGTAGTTAGAAAGTGGAAAATGTTTGAAAGATAAAATGCTTAAAGCCATATTCTGCTTTGATGGTGATATTGGATTAGATCCTGAAATGCCAGACACCATTATTAAGGGGACCAGCCAAGAGCTATTGTTATCAAGACGCATACTTATAGACCCAATTGTTTGAGAGAAGATCTTTGAAAGTATTCCGATGGGGTCCAGTATTAGCTGTGATTTCCGCTAAGATAGGATGTTGGCATGCCAGACACTTTTTATGCCCCCAGATCGATGATCGGAGGGCATATTGTTTTTTTGTCCTGTCTGTCTGTCTGTTTGTCTGTGCGTCCGAAACTTTAACCTAGGCTATAACTTTTGAACTATATAAGGTAGATTTTACATACTTGGCAGGTGTATAGGTCTAGTCAGGAGGAACATAGAAATACAAAAAGTTAGGTCTAGTCAAAAGTAAAGGTCATAGAGGTTAAAAAGGGGTGAAACAAGCTGTTTTCGTATATTTTACTGTTATTTATCCTATTTAGACGGGGTTTGTTTCATGTTATTGCTAGTAAAATTGCGCAACTGTAATGTGTCGACAGATTTGAGGTAGCATTTACCGTTTTTGAGAAACAAGAGGCCCAAAAGGGGACAAACGGAAAAAATGAATTTTGAGGCAGTATTTTTTTCTGTAGGTTTCTTAATGCATGTTTAAACAGATACTTTTATTAACCTTAAAAACCATTTCAATAAACAAGAGGCCCAAAGGGGTTTCATCTGTTTCAGAAAAAAGGGGAAATTGGGTGTTTTTAGCTCGCCGGGACGAATGTCCGGAGAGCTATTGTCATACCCCCGGTTTCGGCGTCAGCAAAACTTTAACCTGGCTTGTGGAATTGAGACCTGAATAGCTAGGATGATGATATTTGGTATGTGACTTCCTTGTGATGGAATCCCCTGCGAGCTATGTTGTCTTCTGACAACTCTTGTCATGGTAATAAACAACTTTTGAACTATGTAAGATAGACTTTTAATACTTGGCAAGTGTATAGGTCTTGTCAATATGAACATAAATATGCCAAAAAAGTAGGTTAAAGGTCAAGGTCACAGAAGTCAAAAAGGGGTAAAATTTGGTATTTTCATTACTGTAGAATCCAGGGCATATGTAGTGTTTTACAAACACATCTTGTTTTCAAAATGGGACCATTTCATTCAAAAACTATTTTGACAAAGTTCAGTTCCAACTTGTGCAGCATTGTCTGAGGATATGTTTGAATGAGTTTGCCGTTAGAGAATAATGATCTTTATGTTCTCCTCTTATGGTCATTTTGAGCTAAATATGATATGACAGACATCATTTTCAGAGTGGACCACCAAAGGACTCTTGTTATCATATTGGTTTGCGATTTGCCCATCTTTTTCACGGGCAGTATTTTAAAGGGTTCCCAAGGGTCCATTGTCAAAGTGTAATTCATGTGTTCAAAAGCTGCTCAGTCAGGGAGGGATTTGTTCAACCTTTGTTAATTTCATCCCTCAAGAAATTCTATGGCCGTCACCATAGCATCATTGAAAGATATGACGTGTCAGTATCCCAAATGAAAGTGGATATTTTCAGCTAGATTCACGTCTTCCCGGATTTGACTACCGACTTTGACATTTTCCTGGATTGAATCACTCACAGTGTGACGGGTGCTGTTAACAGAGCAGGACATGCTTACCCTTCCGGAGCACCTGATGTCACTCTCAGTTTCACGGGAGTTCACACAGTGAGTGCCTTTGTTCTGAATGTTGTGGTTTCTGGTACTGTGCTTTGTGTCTGTCTGGCGTCATTGTTTTTCTGTCTAACGTCATTGTTTTCTGTGTTCTCGTTTTTGCCCTGTCTTTGGACTTCGATTTTTGTGAATTTCACCCCTTTGTTCCTTTGGTATTCTACTGCCGTTGTTTTTTCTGCCATCTTGGAGTACATATAGTCACATTGGACTCTAAATTTAAAAGCTACAATTCAAAGACTATTTTGGATAAAATTTTGTGATGATTATTGGACCTGGGGTTTCAGGGAAAATGATTCGTAAAGTCTGTTGATCCCATATTCAACTAAGCTCCCTGTTGTCGGCCATCCTGGAATGGAATTGCATAGCCAGACAGTATTTTTAACCTAGGACTATTTTAGGCAACTGGTACAATGGTTTCTTAGTAGATGTTTGAATGAGAAGATAACATCAGATGGGTGACAGACGCAAAGTGATTTCAAAAACTAACAATGGCTTAGCTGGAGAGCAAAAAAAAAAACAGACATTTTTATCTAATTTTTATTTTTTTCGAAAGTTCTGCTCAACTAAACAAATTCTGTTCACAATCTCCTCTAAACACTTTTCAGTGATTGCATTTTATCTACACTGTAAATTTTTTTTTCAAGTGCAAACCATTTATTCAAATCATTTAAATTTCAAGCAAACAAGCTGTGGTTGCCATTTAAATATCATTCCTGAAAAAATAAGCATTTTTTTAAATGATATAGGAGTAACTGGTTCGTTTGAATAAGGGTGTAGTATATTTAAAAATCTGTAAGGTATTGTACTATACAAATAAAAAGGGACTTCTTATTTTTTGTGACAGTGGATAGATAATAAAACTATATAGTCTTCTATTCCATTTTTCTGTTACAATAAATCAGTAGAGTTTACATTGATTAGATAAAACAATTATTCTTTTTACTCAGTCGCCTAAGAAAGAGAGATGATGTTAACAGTTTATAATTAAATATTCAGAGTATATAGTAAATTATTTATTCAATTAAAATGATGCGTGTTTTTTCTATAACTATTGATAAAATCAGTAAAATGTTTTGTTTTTTTATAATTGTAAGATTAGGGTATATTAGTAAAGAATCAGGTTAGATAACTTTCCAGGCAAAAAGTTGTGACTTTTTGTTTTAATTGGTATTTTCTGATGAAATGATATCACCAAATGGTTAATTATACTATAACTAATCTGAGATTTTGATTATCGCAAAACATTCAACGAATGACCCGATAACGCAGTAATTCACCAATGCGTTTTTTACGTGCATGAGTGAATAACGGTGTTTTTCGGTCATGAGCTGAATATTCTCGATAATCAGAATCTAGGATTAGTTATTGTTTTTATTATATAGGTCTTCTTTTCTAACATTTAGTGGTTTTTTAGTAAGATTCATTGATTGAACTACGTTTTCGATGTTAATCCGCTTAGACGTTTACTTAACAACAACGTCATTGTGACGTCATTTCTCAGAGTGAAATTATGGAAAATAATTTCACAGTTAATTATCACTTTTCATTCACTAAGAATTTTCAATCTTTCACCGCAACCTATATAATGAGATGGAAAATATTAAATTTGAGCACGTAACCAATGTTTCTGCATTTTGTTTTTGTACGTAACAAAGGTTTCTGCATTATGTTTCTTTATTTATGATTGAAAACATGCCATATTTTTAAAGATTTCATATGAGGGTAATTTTCAACAAAATCGTGTTTTCAGTAGGTACAGTTAGGAACCTACAAAAACCAATCTAACAAATGAAAGATTGATAATTAACATATTTGCAGTGCAAATTTTCTGACGATCGGGACTTTTAGGGTTTACTGTTGAAGATGAAATTTGGATAGTTTTTGCATGTGGTTTTTCATTTTTTACAAGAGTTATGTTCCTTTTGCCACAAAATTTCAGTTTTGTAATTTATATTGTACTGATATGTCTATGTAAGGGTGCATAAAAGGTAGAAGTTCTTTATCTGAGGAGAACTTTTACCATTTGTACCAACTAAATGATGCGGCTGATAACTATGCATTGAAAATGTAAGAATCGTTATTTACACATTTTATCTATTGTGACATTCTTTATCTTATACATATTAAATTGACAGAGTTGGAAACTATTTATTATACCCAACGCAACGAAGTTGCGAAGGGTATATAGTTTTTGACTGGTCCGTCCGTCAGTCAGTCCTGTTCTTGTCACTGCAACTCCTCTGTAACCGCTTGATGGATTGCTTTCATATTTGGTAGGATTGTTGGTCATGACGTGTAGATGTGCTTACTATACCGCCATATTGATTGAAAAATTTTTGTGGAAGTTATTGGACTAAGACTATTTTCAATTAAAATACCAAAGTCTCATCTTGTCACTGCAACTCCTCTGAAACCGTTGAATGGAGGGCTTTCATATTTGGTATGATTGTTGGTCATGATGTGTATACTGCCTAATTGATAAGATTATTTTATGGGAGTTATTGGACTTAGACTATTTTTAGCTAAAACAGCAAACTGCAACTCCTCTGAAACCGCTTAATGGATTGCTTTCATATTTGGTAGGATTGTTGGTCATAATGTGTAGATATGCATATTATACTGCCTTATTGATTTGATTATTTTTGTGGGAGTAATTGGACTGTAGACTCTTTTCAGCTAAAACAGCAAGTATCATCTTGTCCTGGGTTATTTCCCTTTAAATTCTGTTTTCAAATCTTCATTGGTTTACTTTTTCTCTTTTAAGTTTTAGAGTAATTCCCTGCTATCACTTTATTAAAAGTAATTATTTGTTACATAATCAAGAGCAAAAAAAAGTGTTTTTTGTACAATTTTGTACAATTTTTTACTTCCATAAACTTTACTTATTTCACATTGTAATGATATAATGTGTATTGTGTCCTACAGTGGTAAATGTTTGCCTACAATTCAAATATCTCTCCTAGATACTGTAGTAGTAGTTTTTTGTCTTCATAGTCTGAATAAACTCCATTACTAACCTGGTTATGCCATGGTGAGTTTTAGCCATCACTGTGTCTTTGGTCCTTCAGTCATACACTTTTCATTCAAACATCTCTTCTTGGAAACCGCTTGGCAAATTGGAACCAAACTTGGTCTCAATAGTCCTTAGGTGGTCCCCTTTAAAAATGTGTCCGGCAAGTCAACACTCCATCCAAGATGGCTGCCAATTGGATCTTTGTCGAAAAATAGAACCTATATTCCAAGATCTCTGCAACTACTTGGCCAATTGGAACCAAACTTGGTCACAGTGGTCCTTTTTAAAAGCAAGTCAGTATCATATCCAGGATAGCCGCCAGCGGGGAACACAGTTTTAACATTGGACCCTATGGGAAAGCATTCAAAGATCTTCTCTGAAACCACTGCGGCAATTGGAACCAAACTTGGTCACAATAGTCCTTGGGTGGTCCCCCTTCAAAATTGTGTCCCGCAAGTCCGCGCATCATTCAAGAAGGCCGCCAGTGGGGAACTTTGTCGAAACTTGGACAAATATTGCAAAAATCTCCTTTGAAAATTCTGGGCCAATTGGAACCAAACTTAGTCACAACAGTCCTTAGTTGGCCCCTTTTAAAAAAAGGTGTTTGGCAAGTCCACATCATAATCAAGATGGCCGCCAGTGGGGAACATGGTTTTAACATTGGATCCTTTAGTGAAACATATTCAAAGATGTTCTCTTAAAGCACATTGCCAATTGGAATCTACATGATCACAGTGGTCCTTTCTTGGTCCCCTTCATAAAATGTGTCCAGCATGTCCCAATAGCATCCAAGATGGCAATCAGCAGTGAACATTGTTTAACCTTGGACCCCATGGGAAATCATTCAAAGATCTCCTCTGAAAATACTAGGCCAATTGAAACCAAAGTGAGGCACACAGTGATGCTTAGATGGTCTTCTTCAAGAAGGTGACGGTCAGTCTACGCCCAATCAAAAATAGCTGTCAATGGGGAACATAGTTATCCCCGCACTTTTCTGAAGAAAATGCGGGGATATTGTTTTGGTCCTGTCCGTCCGTCCGTCTGTCCGTCCATCTGTCCATCCGTCTTTCCGTTAGATGGACCTTGTCAGTGGAACTCCTCACTCATTTTTGGATTTAGTGTTTTAATTTTGTTATAGAATTGTTGCATATATGCTGCATATGCGCAATAAGCTTTCAGATTTTTGATATTGGTCTTGGTTCAAACAAGAGGCCCCAAGATGTCTGTTTTATATAATTGAGCTTGTCAGTAGAACTCCTCCTACATTTTAGAATTGTTGCATATATGCTGCAGATGCGCAATAAGCTTTCGGACTTTTGATATTGGTCTTGATGCAAACAAGAGGCCCCAAGATGTCTATTTTATATATGTGAGCTTTTGAGTGGAACTCCTCCTTCATTTTTGGGTTTAGTGTTTTAATTTTGTGATAGAATTGGAATTGTTGCATATAGTCTGCAGATGTGCAATAAAGTTTCAGAATTTTGATTCTGGTTACGACTTTGGTAAATTTCCTGAAAGTCTCAAAGACCACTTATTTCTTGGAATTCTACCTAGCAACCATACATGTAGTAATTTGTTCTATTTGGACTAACATTTTCACCAATTGAATTTCAAAAATATTTGATTCCAATTTTGGTAAATTTCCTGAAAGTCTCAAAGACCACTTATTTTTTGGAATTCTACCTAGCAACCACACTGTTAGGATTTGTTTCTATTTGGGCAAACATTTTCACCAATTGGTTTTCAAAAATGTTTGATTCCAATTTTGGTAAATTTCGTGCAAGTGTCAAAGACCACTTATTTTTTGGGTTTCTACCTAGCAACCATACTGTTAGGATTTGTTTCTATTAGGGCATTCATTTTCTCCAATTGGATCTACAAAATAATTGATTCCAAATTTGGTAAATTTCCTGAAAGTGTCAAAGACCACTTATTTTTTGGAACTCTACCAAGCAACAATAGTGTTAGGATTTGTTTCGATGGGCCATCTTTTCTGATGGCACCACTTCTAGTTTAATTTTGGATCATATAACATCAATGTCTATCAACAAACTTGAAATTGAGACCCTTAAACATTTGGATTATTTTGACTAATTGTGTCAGCCATGGCCCAGGTGAGCAATACAGGCTCTTGGTACCTTCTTGTTATGTATAATATTGCTTGTAGGATAATTTTGGAGTTCAATACTGTAGGATTTGCATGGGGTATGTGAGCTTTCTCACTCGGGTTCTTTAATCTTATTGATGTTTTTGTCAAAGTTTTAGAAAAAAAATCGTCAAAAGTCTATATTTTTTTAACATCAAATTATGCATTGTGCTTTAATATCACATTTCACAGGAATACATACAATATTTGTAAATAATTTGTATTTTTATAGATAACCTCTCAGCACACATGCTTTGATGTATACACCATTCAGGACTTTATTGTTATTGAACACAAACCCCAGCCAATTGTAGCTTATCTTTACTATTCACCAGGTAAGTACATTTTATTTTTATCAAGGTAGAGGATAGGACCAATATTTCCTTGTGTGTAAGGTTGACCCTAAGGAAACTCAAAGTCATACAAATAAGAATCCATATGTTTGGCTGTGTGACTGTATAAAATTCCCATCCATGTTGAATAGGGGGAGGGGTAATTTTTGCACTAGAAGGAATCTTGCAATAAACAGTTTTGAATGGTTACTCAGGTTGTACCGTATAGCGGGTTATTTTCGCGGGTCAAAAATTTCGCGGATTAGAGAGGAAAATGTATGCCAAAAATTTAAGCGTTTTAAATTTTCGGGGATTATCAAAGATTCTGTATATATCATAAGGATACATAAAATATTCGCGGGATTTATTTTCGCGATTTAAGTCAATCCACGAAAATACGCGAAAATTAAAATCCCGCGAAAATTTCCCGCTATACGGTATATAGTATATTTGATTTGATAAATCTCCAGAAAAAAAATTCTTAAAAAATCATTTCACAACTAACATTTCCCAATGTTTGTAGCAAAAAAATGTTCACATTATATATACAAACTCTGACATCAAATTTTACAATTTTTTATCCTCAATTTTGAAGTTTACCTATTAGGTGTCTATGTTTATTTTATTTTCCAAAGCTAAAACAAACTTATTCAAGATGAAGAACAACAATAAAAGCATTGTTCCTTTGCTTGTTTTTTACCATGTATTTGTAGAGACTTTGTCTCATGTGCATTTACTCCATATCCTTTTATTCACCCCTTATTGAGTGATTTCGATTGATGTAACTTACTTCTTGTACATGTGGCTTGATGTAAACATTAACAAACCATGTGACATGATAATTTACATGTCAATTAGAATAAGACTTGTAAATCAAGTTATGTTTTTATACGACCGCAAAAATTTTTGCGGTCGTATAATGGTATGGTGCTGTCGTCATCGTTGTCGTCGTCGTCGTTGTCGTTGCCGTCGTCTGTAGACTTTTTTATTTGGGTCAATAACTTTCTAAGTTCCTGTTGACTAATCCTTATGAAATTTTAAAACAATGTTCCTTGGCACAAAAGAAAGATTTGCTTAGTTTTTGGCTATTGTGGCCCCATCCGTTTTTAAAAAAGGGGCCAAAAGGGTTAAATTTGATGTTTTCACATATTTGACTGTAGAATCTTAATTATTTATCAGATTTTGATGAGGTTTCTTTCAGTGTCATCCTGAGGAAATTTCTAATTAGTAGTATGCCAACAGATTTCACGTGGCATGTGCCGTTCAGAAGATAAATGGGGCCCAAAAGGGGCGAATTTCAAAAATTTTATTTTTTTTTTATTTTTAGTCCGATTTTGATGAAGTTTTTAGTAGCTCACCTGGCTATGCCAGGGTGAGCTTTTGCCATCACTTGGCGTCCGTCTTCCGTCGTCCGTCCGTCGTTACCTCACTTTAAAAAATCTTCTCCTCTGAAACTACTGGAGGGATTGGTTTGAAACTTTATAGTAATCATCTATGACATGTCCTGTACAAACGATCTCATTTTATTATAATCCGATGAAAAACATGGCCGCCGGTGCTAAAAATAGAACCTAGGGGTAAATTGCAGTTTTTAGCCAATAACTCAAAAACCGATGCAGATATCAAAAATCTGACATGGGATAAAATTGTTCAGAATGATGAGATCTATCTACCCTGCAATTTTGAAGAAAATCAGAAAACCCGTCTCAGAGTTACAGCCCTTTTTCCGTTAAATTTTCAAAATTTAAGCCTTTTTTATTTTTTATTTCAAAACTGTAACAGATAGAGGTAAATTGCAAAAATGTTCAGCATATCAAGATATACATACTCTGAAATTTTGAAGAAAATCCAACTGCCTGTGTTGTAGTTATTGACTCTTTTTCACACAAAAAAAGTCAATGCCATATGGTTATCGGTTATTTCCCTGTAAAATCTGTTTTCAAATCTTCTTTAATTTACTCTTCTCTTTTAAGTTTTAGAGAAATTCGCTGCTATCTCTTTATTAAAAATAATTATTTGTTACATAATCAAGAGCAAAAAAGTGTTTTTTGTACAATTTTTATACGACCGCAAAAATTTTGCGGTCGTATTATGGTATGGCGCTGGCGTCGGCGTCGGCGTCGGCGTTGGCGTCGGCGTCTGTGGACAGCATAACTTTAGTTCTAGTGAACGGATTATTATCAAATTTTAGTATGATGTTTGTTGGCACAAGCTTAAGCCCGGGTTTTAATTTCGCGTTCCCTGCCCAACCCGTTTTTGAAAAAGAGGCAAAAAAGGGGCCAAAAAGGGGTAAAAATAGGTATTTTGTGTCTGTGGACAGCATAACTTTGGTTCTAGTGGATGGATTGTTTTCAAATCTTAGTATGATGTTTGTTGGAACATTCTTGAGAAACTTTTTTTTCCTTTAGGTTTTTGCCCCACCCATTTCAGAATTAGGGGCCAAAAAAGGGTTAAATGAGGTGTTTTCACATA